>ML780654.1:74674-94744 GCA_009831015.1 Picea engelmannii | reverse complement strand
TTTGTATCATGATATTTTTATGCAGGTTGATATCAGATGTTATGATTTTTGTAGAGATTATATGTCTCTGGACAGTAGTTGTATGCTATTGTGGTGGATGTGATCCACTAGTAGTGAATGTGTGTCACTGTTAGTAGTAGTGTTCTACTAGGAGTGGTTGTGTACCATTGGATAATAGTTGTATAATACTATAAATAGACACAGTTGTGTTCTATTGGATGGAATTTTTCTGATTGCCATGGAGACTATCTAGTTGGATAGTGATGATGGTGCTCGAGATATCCTGTGTGGCTATGATGGTGCTACCAGTTGAATGGTTTGTTTGTGATCAATATCATTTCCTTTAATACATCCCTATATAGGAGGGAGTGTTGATATTATGGTATATGTGGGAGGTATTAACCTCTACGTGTAACCTTTGACGAGACTAGAATATTCCAAGAAGCAAGAGAAACCCTAGAAGGTTAGAAAATAACCTTAGAAGACAAGTTGGCTCAAGATAATAATTTATATTAAATTATTATCCTCCATAAGTAGAAGTCAACCTAGCTAGGTCACTTAAAGGACTATAAATAAGAGGGCGCTAGAGCTCATTTGTCACACTCACTCTCACAACTGCATAAGGACAAGTGGTGTGCATGACTAAAGGAGAGTTGCAGCTGAAACAATAGTGAATTGGTCTTTGGTTATGGTTGGACTTTCTGCTTGGTTATGGTTTGGATCTTTTGCTTGGTATGTTAGCTTTGGAGAGAGGTATGCTACCTTGGTTAGCTATTGGTTCTAGGGTTTTCTTCTGAAATTATTATATCTGTCAAGGTTAAGATGCTCATGGGTGGCCTTTGTGCCTATGGTTGGGTGACAATATTGCTATATTGTCTATGGTGAAACAAGCACACCTATTTTTCTAACAAGGGCATTCCGAAAAAAAAAATCCATTTCGTACAATAGTTAGACAATGCCTTATTAATATATTATGATTAAAATTTACAGAAATTTTAAACTTCCATCACTCCTCCATGCATATAATTATAAAAAATTCCAGATGTGAGATATGTTATAACCATAATTACCAAATTCATTCGAATAAGCAGAATTCAAAAATTCGATGAATCTGGTTTTGCCACTGATATGCCAAATTCGAAATGGGACAGGACGAATCGTTGACCACATTCTGAGAAGAAATTGGTTAAAATTAAAAAAAAATACTCCCACTCACTTAACATGGTAGTTATGTCATCCTTCTCAGTCACTTAAAAGGGTAGATATTCCATCCTTCTCATTAATGAAGATATCTTCATCACACTATTGAAACACCCTATCATGTGTAACCCATCAAAAAATTTAATTAAAAAATTGCTCTTCCTCTTGCTATATTAAGTTGGAAGAATATGTTCTTCCTCTTTCTCTATTAAGTTGGAAGAATATGTTCTTCCTCTTGCTCTATTAAGTTGGAAGAATCAGTGGTGTGGTGTGAGTAATAGATAGATTTGATTTGAAGTTGAGGCTACTCATCTCCCTAAAAATAATATAACTTTGTGTGTTTTTGTTTCTGGATAGATTTATAAAATATTAAATGAAAATATTTATGATCAATTAACATGAGAAAATCTCTTAAACAACAAAATAAATAGAAAAATCAATCCAGCCAAACTACGAAATAAATTGAAAAAAAAAAAAAACAATCTAGCCAGGGACAAGGGGCTGAAAACATAAGAAAAACAAAAAACATAATTTCACTACAATATACCGCTTTACCATGCGATGATCAAATATTTAGCTTTTCTTAAACAAGCTTATTTATGGTGGATCATGTGATAGCCTTTGTAGTTTCCCTGTAATATGTCGCAAAACTATCTTGAGTTTGATATGGGTAGTTTATATTTTTGAATTTGGATTTGATTGGTTGTTCAAGCATGTTTAATGGACGATGATATTCTCTTATTATTCATTTTTTAATTTGAAAAAATAACATGTTTTTATTATTGGTAAAATGTATATTCTAACCCTATTGAATGTTACGTAGTCCAAAAAATGACAACAATGTTAGGCAGCGGAAGCATAACAGAGCATGACCAGAGCATAAACAATCAATAAACTAAGAACAACAATCACACAATTGACACAATGATTTATGCAGAAACCCAATACGGGAAAAAACCACAAGGCAATGATAATCGGTATTCATATTATTCAAGGGATAATTACAATAGCCAACACATGCATACAACCATCCTCTCATCTCTATGCACACACTACACTCCACAGTATTGTGTCTTGCTCACACACTACACACTGACCTCTATTGGTATGCTCATATATATAACCTCTATCACATAGTGACACGAACCGATCATAAATAGATCACACGGTTACACAACCTATTCATTGTAGTATGCATGCATGCAAAATCTAAATTTAGTGCATGCAACCACATGGGAAATTGGTTGGCACATTTTCAACAATCTTCACCTTGACAACAATTTACCTGATATATCATGCCCGAATTAATTCATCACCATTTCTGCAAGCCAAGAGAAGCAAAACACCATCATAGCTCTGCAACTTCTATAGAAGTAATATTACATGAACATGTCTGCACTATTCTCTCCAGTATGGACCATTCTTACTCCATCAGTAACTTGTCTAATAAACCAATGCACTTGTCCCATTTTGATATGTTGGACTTTTACTCAAAGGCACAATGCTTTGACCACCACAAAACACCTTATCCTGTACTTTCCAAACTTACCCAATAGATCTTTACATTATTGCAAGACGTAACATGAGGTAGGTCTCCTCTTGTCCAATTCTCATGAATCATGACCATAGAGTAAATCATTGCAACCATTGTAGGTGATACTTGTGCTTATGTGTTTGAATCACGCATTTCCATGCTCTTCACCTGGTTTTTCCATGTGTCTACTGACAACACCAACTACATGTGAAATGTTGACCATTTCCCATCGCAAACATCAAACTTCCTACTGGCATATAATACTCGATACATATAACCATTTTCTTCTTCATCAATTAGCACATAAACATGAAGAAAACTTACAATGGAAATTCAAAGGGATTTTACCAGTTTCACATTATTCATACCAAATTTCCTGAGTATCTTCACCACATAATTTTGTTGTGATAAACAAGCTTACCATATTTCATGTCTTTGTGTACTTCCATGCCCAAGATTTAATTTGTTTCTCTCAGATTCTTCATATCAAACATCCTGACCAACTGAGCCAACCTGTTGATCTCAAACATGATTGTGCTTGCTATAAGCATGAAGTTTAACGCCAAGATAATAAATATACCATAAACACAATGCTTATACTCACTTCTTGTAAAATTTGGCTGACCGTGAAGAAATCAAACATCTTGTACCATTTTCCTGGCATGCTTCAGGCCATACAATGATCCTTGAGTTTGCAAACAAAACTTATGTTGTGATCCTAAACTAACCATTCTGGTTGTTCCATATACATCCCATTTTCCTAAAAACTCCATGTAAAACAATTTTAGCATATAGTTGTACTAACGCAAGATCAAGTAACACAACTAGTGCTAACACAACATGAATAGAAACAAGCTTTTAATAACCGGTGAGAAACTTTCATGGAAATCAATACCTTCCAAATACCCTTGTTCTACCAATCATGCTTTGAACCTTTCATCATTTTACTATGTTTGATTTTATAAAAGGAAATTCATCAAACATTGCATCTTTGTCCATGATGATTTTTTCGGCAATAGGTTTCCACATTCTACATCCCTTAACATCATCACCATATCAAAGATCTACTTGTTTGATATGGGTCTTACATAGAATGTTTATAAGCATCACAACCAAATAATTTCACATTTGAGTAATCACCAGATGACATGTTCATACCTCTTCTAAAATCTTCCAGTCTTTTGCAACAGATGGTGATTGAGTTACCAGATAGCACAATTGCTTTTTTCCACAATTATTGTTGCAACTTGGCATTATTGAACATGTCTATTTGATCCTAGCTTCCTTGCAATACTTTCCAAATTCCATAGATATGAACCTACCTTCATCATATATTCTCAAACACTTGATTGACCTGTCAACACATCAGCCTTTCTACAGACCCACCTTTATAACATGGACACACTGCTCCACCTTGAACTTTGCATTCAAACAACTTTGACCAAATTCGGCCAAGCCAACCCAAGTGAACCTTTTCCGCTCACCTCCAGGGACTTTACACTCGATTTTCAGTGCTCCACATTAACACGAACATTCCCTTGACTAGGTCCGGCTAAGTTGACCAAGTAAGCCCTCACCCTTACATCCAAACCCATTTACAATGGAGTTCACCAAGCCTTTTATAGGCTTCATTAAATGCAATCCATGGACACAATACCATGGGCTACCCAAAAGCATGGACCCGAAAAACCATGTGGTTTGACCTAAAAACCAGATTTGACTCATTAAATATTTCACCGAGTCAAGCTTAACCCAACATACATGCCCCCCCACATATTCAATCTACCTAAATCTATGTGTAGACTTTTCATAGGTGACCCAATAAACTAGGGGTATGCATGCCTATCCAGGTCTTACAGACGTATACCCATTTACATGCAATCAATAATTTTTATAACTCCAAAGTAAATACAATTTTTTTTCACGGCGACTCAACCATCATCGCCCTGCAACTTCTATGTGAACACAGGTGGCAAGACACAACAGATAGATAAAACTTCATCAACCATACCTGAACCTGAAGTTGTTGTAGTTGAGTTTGCTTCTATTTTGGAGTCATGTTTGGATGTTTGTTGTCTTTTCCAACAATCCTTCTTGAGATGCCCAGATTTTCCACGAAAAACAACATTTTCCCTTACCCTTATTGTCTTTTGAATTAGACCTGGCTGTACCTTTCTGTTCTTTCCCTCCTTCTATAGATCGACCTCTGACCACCATTGCTTATGTTGTTGAGGTTTCTTTACCGGATCTTCTCCTCATTTTCCCAAACAACAAAGCTCCCACAACAATGTCATATGTTGAGCTTAACAACATAGATATGACCAGATGATCCCAAGAATCAAGAAATGAACACAGTTGCATAACTTCCTTGTCCTCATCTTCGTACTTTACTTCCATACTATATAATTGAAAAATCATAGTATTGAAAACATTTAAGTGATCAACAATTTGTGTACCTTCTTTCATCCATAAGTTGTACAATAGCCTCTTCAAGAAGATTATGTTCTTCAAGGACTTTGTCATATACAGACTTTCCATCTTTCTCCATAAGGATGTTGTTGTTTCCTCTCTAACAATGTTAAATAAAACTTCATCTGCCAAACACAGATGAATGGTACTGAGAAATATTGAATGTAGATCATCCCAGTCCTCGTCTAACATACATGTTGGTCTCTTTTTGATTTCTTGTCAATGCCTTGTGCAACCCTTGCTGCACAAGTAGGTCCCGCATCTTGAGCTTCCATAACTGAAATTTATTCTTGTCACTGAATTTTTCCACCTCAAACGTAGAACTATGCACTTTTTCCATTAACACAACCTCCCAAACCATTGTTTATAAAAAAAACTTTCCTTTTTAAAATATGGAGAAATAATCTTATATTTCAAGGTTAAACCATAAAAAGTTTAAGCCAAAAAACATTAATATATATTTCAAAACCTTTCACTAAAAAATTTGAAAACAAATTTCCACTTCTAAACCATTCTACACCCATTAACTTTATGGGACATCCTCCATTCATAAATTTGTCTTATGTGTATAATAAGACAAAAGTGAACCACTCCTTTATAAATTTATCCACGTCATGTTGTATCACATCCACCTCGTGTGCATAAAACATTCACCTTATAAAAGTGATTATATCCTATGATTAATGGAAACAAAGTGTCGTATTCACTTCATACCTTGACTTTACCTTTTAAAAGGATATCCTGCGAAAACTACCAAAAGTGTCGCATTGTGTAATATGGATCACCTTCGACAATTTTTCTGTGACATTTTCTCCAAATTGTTGTACTGCATAACAGAGACAACCTGCAATAATGTAATAAAATATGTTCTAAGTCGATCCACTCCACTCGGTTTAGATCGGCTTGGTTAACCTTCTCTGTTATCTAGGGATCTGATTATCTTTGTTAGAATTACTCAGACAACTGAGAGGGGGGAGTGAATCAATTGTCACTGTGCTTAAACAATTTTATGCCTATTAAAACATTATTAACCTTCTCCAAGTGATCATCAAGATCATGTAAGACATGAACAGCAGAAATAAAAAACATCAATCACGCATATGATATACATAGAGACAGATATTTCATGAGGAAATCCATAAAGGGAGAAAACATCTTCTTCTTCGAATGATAGGTAGTCTTTTAAGTTCTGTACATCATCTTTCTTTGAGAACCAACTCAAAATGAGGCTACAACCTCTTCTTTAACAAGCTGGAACTTGCTGAGAGCACAAAATCTCTGGTTTCTCTAGCACCCACTAGAAGGAAGCACCAACTCCCTAAGTGTTCCAGCACCAACTGGATGGAAGCACCAACTCCCAATCACACAGTCACCAACCTGTATAACAGAGAACAATGGTTCTCCCCTGCACTAGCCTAACACCCTGTTTTTTTTTATGCAACCAGATGGAAGCTACAACTTCCTGTGTTCAAGCACCCACTTGAAACTATGAGGACAACAGTCCTCCCTAGCACCACCCTACCACCCTGAAATATAAATCTTTTCTTTCTGAAAGTTATTAAAATGATACAGTATTTATCAATGGCTTACCAGTCTCATCATTGTTCTGCTACACTACTCTGCTCTGATGCATCAGTGTCTTTCTGTTGCTCGCATCTTCTTCATTGTGCCACTGATATCCACTTCAGGTGATACACTACTTCTCGTCCTGCCCACATCCATCACTCTCGAAGAATCACACTCTATTCAATGTTATGCATGTCTTTCTCTCATCGAGTCCTCTACTCGATCATCATTCGAACTCTTCGTCTTCCCTGACGATTATCCTTGATCTGTTCATCACCAGTGGTCGTTATCCATTGATTCCTTGGCTTCGCTGGAAGTCGCAACTCTTTGTCTTCTTTTTCAATTAGAGCCAGTCATTTTTTGCTTCTTTGGCTTATAATCCCCTTCCTTCATGTTACCATCAGCGGTGACCAAACGCCTATTCAATAGGTTCTTCCCGAACTCGGTTTTGTGAGTGCTAGATATGTTTCTTGATAGGACCTTGGGCGATGGTCTCTCGTGACCACGTGATTGCGGGCGTGAGCTCTCTTCTCGTTAGCCCCCTGTCACATGTGACCTCGGGCTACGTCCTTGCGTAAGAAAATGATGGCGAGAGCTTCCAAGAGTGGTTTGGGATCAACCTATTTTCTCCCCAAAATCCATCTCTAGATGCCACATACCCTTTCTCCAAAACAGTGGTTTCAATTGCAGCCCGTTCACAAAATTTTAAAGTTTGCGCACCTTAAATCCCCGCAATGCGACGGGACCGTCAATCTCACAATCTTGATGGTGCTCATGAACTGATGGATCAGCTCTAACCTTCTTAAACCGACGGTTGTGATTTACTTCATGATCCAGGCTCCAGGAGTTTCAAATCTCAAACCCTGCTTTCCTCGGTACGCCAATCCTCCAGAGTGGAAGATATATTGACATGTGTCCCTCTCAGATTAACAGTCAATATTTCCTTCGGGTCTCCGGACTCTGGAGATTTCAAATCTCAACTTCTCATCTACTCTGACTGGATATCTTCCAAAGTGGAATATTTGTTTACATCTGTCCTCTTTAATCCAACAACTATCCTCTGCTCTAAGACTTTGGCCTTTTCGATTCTTCGACGTTTCTCTTTTCCATGAACGCTTTCACCCAGAATCAACAATCTATTGACATGTACCCTCTTTCATGATCAACGATCATGAGTGACTTCATCACTTCGGTCTTCGGTAGTTTCAACTCCTATTCACTCATTTCTCCTAGAGTGATTTCACTCGAATGCATAATATTTTGACAAGTACCCCTCCTGGCGAACAATGGCCATGGTCTTCTTTGGGTCTTTGGTGTTTGAGACTTCGAGACTTTAGGCTAATAGTTGCTTCATTCTCCTCTGAAGTGGTCACCTGTTGAATAAGTCATAGGCGGTGAAGACTGCTTGATGTCGGTTAACACTTCCACTTACACTGTCCTTCCACTGAACTAGATCAATGGTTGAGAATGCACTCGAAGTGATCTTCAAATCAAATGGCTGAGAGCGACTTCGGACCTTCATCCTTCAGGACTTCGGGAGTTTTGACATTTGTTGGTGATGAAACTTCCGAAGCAAATCTCTTGAAGTGGCGTAGCTTGCTTATGTCACTTGTTGACATGGAACAAGCCAATTTCCTCTTGACACTTGTCATCATCTGAATATGCCATGTGTACTTGCTAACATGGTCTTCCACATTTCCTTGTTGATGTGGTATTCCACATGTCCTTACTGACGTGGTCTTCCACATGTCCTTGTTGATTTGGTCTTCCACATGTCCTTTCTGAGGTGGTCTGCTGACGTGGGTGAGACGTGTAGGCAGTGTAGTGGAGGTGGAGGCAGAGCATGGTAGTGGAGTGTGACGTTTAGCAGGTAGTGGAGTGTGTCGTCGGAGTGCAAAGGTGGTATGTATGAGTGGTTTGGTGATTTTCTCAGAGGGGGGGTTAGGTGGTAAGGGGTAATGAGCGAGGGGAGTCCGAGTTGACAATAAGGTGACACGTATGAGGGTCCCACATGAGAAATACCACCAACTCAGACCCCCCCCCCCCATGGTTAAAGGAAGAAAGGTTGGGGGGGTCCGATATGCCCTGTTGACCATAGATCTGAGTGCCTGATTATCGACTGCTAAGATTAGCATGCCCTTCTTCTAACTTATCATGTCCTTCCACTTATTTCAATCTGACGGCTGACGAAAATTCGAGTGATCGAAATCTCAAATCTCAGTCGTTCTGTCCCACTTATCTTATCCTTCATTAATTCAATCTGACAGTTGTTGGTCCTCTGAATCGGTGATCCAACGACCATTGTCGCTCTTCCTCCTAAGCTTATGATCTCTTTGAATTAGAAGGCATTCTAAGTGTTCATGGGTCTCGACCTTTGCTCCTCCTGTGAGTCTATCTCTTGGACCTCGTCTGGAAACCGCTATCCTTCTGATATTTCTCGAGGTTTGGTTCGTTGTTGTTCTTTCCATCAATGCCAAGCACATTCTTCCTGTAAACATGTCAACAATATCCCCCTTTGGCATTGATGGAAACCCTAAAAGGTTGCACTATTCTGCTTAGACCTCCAACTGTAGCATACAGACACCACCTTTTTCTCCCCCTTTGACATCAATGTCAAATAAAATGGGTGACTATGTTCTCCCCCTGATCAGATATACTAGGAGAACTCTCCCCCTGATCATATAGACTATTTTAACTTGATAATAGGGTCATGCCCAACTTCTGGCGTAGATACTCAAACTCAGCTTTTGCAAGCGGTTTAGTGAAGATATCAGCAATATGATCTTTGGATGGAATATAATGCAAAGAAACAATAGTGTTGGTTACCTTTTCCCTTAAGAAGTGATACTTGATGGGTATATGCTTGGTCTTGGAGTGAAATACATGATTCTTTGACACACTAATTGCACTAGTATTATCACAATGAATTGGGATCAGTGCATTATACTTTACCTCCAAGTCGGCAAGTGTCTGAATCATCCATAATACTTCGGTACAACAACTGGCAGCTGCAATGTATTAATCTTTTGTAGTCGATAAGGAAATGGAACCATGCTTCTTTCTCAACCATGCTATGAGAGAATCTCCTAAGAAGAATGCACCTCCACTCATGATTTTCCTTTCATCCACGCAGTGAGATCAATCATCATATGAATAGACTGATAGTTGAAAATTATGATTCCTAGGATACCATAGGCCATATTTCATTGTTCCTTTCAAGTATCTGAATATTCTTTTGAAAGCTAACAAATGACTATGTTTAGGTGCAGCCTGATTCCTTCCTACCATTCCAACAACATGCATTATGTCTGGACAGGATGTTGTGATGTACAATAGCTTGCCTATCATAGAACTATATGAACTCTGATCAACATCAGGTGAGTCATCATCCTTGCTTAAATTGCATCCAATGACCATAGGTGTGCTCATAGGTGTAGAATCTTCCATTTGAAACCTTTTCAACATTTCTCTTAGATATTTCTCTTGAGAAAGAAATAGTCCTTTAGACCTCTAAGTAATTTGCAAACCAAGAAAAAATTACAGTTCCCCTATCATAGATATTTCAAATTCATATTGCATGGCAGAAGAAAACCATTGTACAAATGAAGCATTATTGCTTCTGAAGATGATGTCATCTACATAGACCAACACAATGAGCAAATCATTACCCTCTATTTTGATATATAGATTGTTTTCAATTGTTCCTCTCTTGAACCCTTTGTCTTGAAGGTACTTATCTAGTCTGTAATATCAGGCACGAGGAGCTTGTTTCAACCCATATAAGGGTATCTTCAGCTTGCAGACAAATTCAGGGTTATCTGACAGCTGGAAACCCTCTGGTTGTTCCATATAGACTTCTTCTTTTATATCTCCATTTAGAAAATCTGACTTGACATCCATTTGATAAACTTTAAACTTTTTATGACAAGCATAGGCAAGAAACATTCTAATAGCTTCTAATCTTGCGACGGGTGCAAAGGTTTCATTAAAATATTGTCCTTCAACTTGTGCATACCCCTTATAGACCAATATGGCTTTATTCCTAACAATTTTTTCTTGTTCATTCATTTTGTTCTTAAACACCCATTTGGAGCCAGTTACATTCTTATATGTAGGTCTAGGAACAAGCTCCCAAGTATTGTTCTTCTCAATCTGATCCAGTTCCTCATTCATTGATTTTAACCAATTTACATCTTTATTGGATTCATCAAAGTTCTTGGGTTCCACCATGGATATGAAGGCTATATGTGATTGCTCAGTGTCTTTGATTATCCTTCTCCTAGTTTGTACACCTTTGTCTTTTTCAACAATTATCTGAATTGCAGGATGATTCTTTTGAGTAATTCTAGAGGAAGGATTTGATGTTGTCTGTTGATTTGAGTTTGCCTGAGTATTTGTATCTTCATCTGACTAAATGTATTCTTTTTTTTATTCTTGGACCTGTTCATGTTCAACTTCAACTATATCCTCTATTGTTGATTCAATATTGCTCACCTCTCTTACTGGGACTCCTTCATCAACTTTTATGTCAATGAAATCAACCAATTTATGCAGCCTCTTATTATAGCATATGTATCATTTATTGTTTGTCGCATACCCTAAGAAGATGCCTTCATCATCCTTGTCATCATACTTGCCAAGATTTTCATTATTATTCTTTAGGCAACACTTACTCCCAAAGACTTTGAAGTGTTTGATTGAAGCAGGTCTTCCATACCACAGTTCATAAGGTGTCTTGTCATTGTGTGGTCTGAGGTGAGCTTTGTTAAGAATATGGATTGGTGTGTGTATTGCTTCTACCCAGTAGGTTTGACCAATGTTCTTCTCATTCATCATTGACCTGGCCATTTGTTGAATTGTTATGTTCTGCCTCTCAACTACTCCATTTTGTTGTGGACTTCCTGGGATTGTGTATTCTCTCTTGATCCCATGTTTATCACAGAATTCCTTGAAATCACTTGACATAAATTCTCCTCCTCTGTCTGATCTTACAACCTTTAATCTATTGTTTGTTTGATTCTCAGTTAAAGCCTTAAATATTTTAAATTTCTCAAATGCTTCATCTTTTTCTTTGAGAAAAGAAACCCAAGTGAGCCTAGAGTAATCATCAATGCTCAGCATGAAGTAGTTTTCCTTCTCTATGCCTTCCTATCTTGATGGTCCACATAAATCCATATGAACTAATTGGAGTGGTTTCTCTGTTGAAGTAGAACTCTTGGATTTAAACTGTGTCCTAGTTAGCTTTCCTACTTGGTAGGGTTTACACATAGAATCTTGTGGCTTTGATATTCTTGGAAGATCTTTTATTGCCTCGAGATTTTTGATCTTGATTAAGTGGTCAAAGTTTAGATGTCCAATTCTCCTATGCCATAACCATATTTCATCATGTTTTCTTAGATGACACTCTTCTCTATATTATTTTAGCACATATACAATATTATCTATCCTTATGCCTTTAGCCACCACTTGTCCTGAGTTTATAGACTTTATCTTACAATCTTTGGAAGTGAACACCACTTCACATCCTCTGTCACACATTTGACTTACACTGAGCAAATTGTGTTTCAGCCCATCTACAAGCAGAACATCCTGGGCTTTTCCTTTGCCATTACTTAAGCTCACCATCCCTTTACCCTCGATTTTACTTGGTTCATCATTTCCAAAGGTCATATTTCATGTTTTTCTTTTACTTATAGACAGAAACTTATCCTTGTCTCCAGTCATGTGCTTGGAACATCCACTGTCTATATACCAGGGGTCTTTTTGTTTTTGAGATGAAAGTACTAGACCACATTTTTCACTATCTTTATTTTTCCATGTGCTAGCATTTCTAGCTAAGGGTTTTATCCTTGGATCTTCTTTGTAATTATTCAGATGGCATTTTTCATCTTTGTGGCAGAAGTTATGACATTTATAGCATTCGAGCTCAATGTTCAATAGGTCAAAGTGATTGGTGCATCTTTGTCTACTCATTGGTTGTTTAGTTCTATGTTGCAAGATTATTTGTTTCTTGATCTCCTCAGTTGCATGTCTCTAAACTTAATTTGAAAATTTGCAATCTTACGACCAAAATTAGAGCAGTAAAAACAATAACCATGGAAGAAATTTTGGTAACTGAAGGATGGCCTTCTTCTTGGCATGTGTTGCTCCATCTTCTGATATCTTTTTTTTTTATCGGGGATCATCTTGTCTTTATTAGTTTTTGGTGGCAGAGTACTCACATGGTATGATTGTCTGCTGACTTGGAACTTGATCATCTTTACTGACTCTTTGCTTTCAGGTCGTTCGCTGCTTGAACCACTTACATAGCCTAAACTAATCTTCAACAAGGGAGATATTTGTTTGCTCAGAATGTCATTTAGTTATGTTGAGGCTTTAATGCTTGGAATATTTTGGAGATACAATGCTTTAAACTTCTCCATCTCTTTTCTGGTTTTTACTACCTTTTCTTCCAAGGATTCACATCTTGCCTTCTTTTCTGATAATTATTGTTTCAAAATGTCCTCTATTTTCTTTGCCTCTTCTAATTCCACTTTTAGCAGGGCAAAGTCTTCATCAGGTTTTTTACTGTCTTTCTCGAACTGTATCGGCAATTGTTTTTTCTTTTTCTTCTTAAATCTGAGTCTAGCAATTTCTTCTAGAGCACTGATCAGTTCTCCTTCCAAGTCAACCATGGTTTCTTCATCATCAACATCACTTTCTGTGATTTTATTATCATAATCCTCTTTGGCCATAAGCATAAAGTCATTAATCTTATCTTCACAAGCAGAATCACTATCAGTGTTTCCTTAAGAGTCATCATTGTTTACACATAAACTTTTCTTTTTACCAAATCTCTTGGATTTGTACTTCTCTTCACCTTCAGTGTTCTGGTCCTTCTTCTTGTGTGGAAACTTAGATGCAAAGTGACCTATCTTTCCAAATTTAAAACATTTGAATGACAACTTGCCTTGGTACTTGTCTGATCTTTTCTTTAGTCTTCTCACAAATTTTGCTTCAATCTCATCAGGCTCAAAATCCTCATTCGTATCTGCTTTAAATGATGCTTCTCTAGGGGTGGTTTTATCTTTACCTATCCTCATTTCATAAGCAGTTAGAGTTCCTAGGAGTTGGTCAATAGATAGAGTTTTAATATCAATTAGTTCTTCTATTGCAGAAACTTTTGGATTAAATATATCAGGCAGAGATCTTAAAATATTCTGAACTAAAAATGAGTCTTTAATCGTCTCACCAAGACCCTTCATGGCATTCACAAGCTCCTCAACTCTTAAAAAATATTTACTAACTATTTCATCCTCATTCATCTTTAGTTGTTCAAATTTCAATCTGTGTGTCTGAATTTTGGCACCTTTTACTTTCTCATCTACTTCATAACTTCTAATAAGTTTATCTCACATTTATTTGGCATATTCAAGTTGCATGACCTTTACAAATTCAGCTTCAGCAAGCCCACTCAAGATAGCATTCATTGCCTTAGCGTTGAAGCTGAATTCCAGCTTGTCATCCTTAGAAGCTAGTACAACTGGCTTTACATAACCAGTCTCTACAACATCCCAAACATCAGCACCTAAGGCCATGATGTATGTTCTCATTCTAACCTTCCAGAAGGAAAAAAAAAAATTCCATTAAACATAGGAGGCTTATTGGTTGAAGTTCCTTCATGGTTGGTCATGTTTAAGCTTACTGATCTACCTTTAAATAAAAGGAACCCACTATGATACCAATTTTTGGAATTAGTAACACAACTGAGAGGGGGGGGTGAATCAGTTGTCATTGTGCTTAAACAATTTTATTCCTATTAAAAAATTATTAAACTTCTCCAAGTGATCATCAATATTATGCAAGACATGAACCACATAAATAACAAACATCAATCACACATATGATATACACAGAGATAGATATTTCATGAGGAAACCCATAAAGGGAGAAAAACTCTTCTTCTTCGAATGATAGGCAGTCTTTTAAGTTCTGTACATCATCTTTCTTTGAGCACCAACTCAAAATGAGGCTACAACCTCTTCTTTAACAAGCTGCAACTTGTTGAGAGCACCAACTCTCTGGTTTCTCTAGCACACACTAGAAGGAAGCACCAACTCCCTGAGTGTTCCAGCACAAACTGGATGGAAGCACCAACTTCCAGTCACACAGGCACCAACCTGTATAAGAGAGAACAATGGTTCTCCCTTGCACCACCCTACCACCCTGGTTTTTCTAGTTGCAACTAGATGGAAGCTACAACTTCCTGTGTTCAAGCACCCACTTGAAACTCTAAGCACAATAGTCCTCCCTAGCACCACCTTGAAATATAAATCTTTGCTTTCTGAAATTTATTACAATGATAGAGTATTTATTAATGGCTTACCAGTCTCATCATTATTCTGCTACACTGCTTTGGTCTGATGCATCAGTGTCTTGTTGTTTCTCGCATCTTCTTCACTGTGCCACTGATCTCCACTTTAGGTGTTACACTATGTCTCGTCCTACCCACATCCATCACTCTCAAAGAAGCACATTCTATTCTCTTTTATGCATGTCTTTCTCCAGTCGAGTCCTCTGCCTGATCATCATTCGAACTCTTTGTCTTCCCTAACGGTTATCCTCGATCTGTTCATCATCAGTGGTCATTATCCATTGATTCCTTAGCTTCGCTCGTAGTCGCAACTCTTCATCTTATTTGTGAGTTACAACCAGTCGTTTTTGTCTTCTTTGGTTTCTAAGCCCCTTTCTTCATGTGACCATCGACGATGACCAAATGCCTATTCAAGAGGCACTTCCCCAACTCGATTTTGTGAGCACTAGCTCCGTTTCTTGATAGGACCTTGGGCGATGGTCTCTCGTGAACATGTGATTGTGGGTGCGAGCTCTCTTCTCATTATCCCCCTATCGCATGTGACCTCAGGATATGTCCTTGCGTAAGCGAACGATTGTGGGCGTGTGTAACACCCTGTTTCCCCCAGCCTGTAAATATAACTTTATTGGCCAGGAACTATGGAAAACTCAAAGTGTGAATGTTTAATTTGGTGGATCTTTGTATAAAGGTAGAATGTAAATCTTGTTATTTTGATGGATAATGGAAACATGTTGCATGACTATTGAGAGAGGGGATGTGCTAAGAAAGAGAGGTAATGATTGCTAATGAAAAGGTGGTGGAGGGAACCCAGAATGGTTGTGATAACCTCCACCGAACTAGTACCATACTAGAGTTAATGTTGCTCAGATCAAAACAACCCTCTGCCCAGAAATGAATTCTCGTCAGGCTGGTAGGTGGGAAGGGCCTCCTCAAGAGTTAATGAGGGATGGGGCAGATTGCCCATCGGCTTGGCTTCTGGACCTGACCACGGGCGGGGGGATTCTAGCCACACGCAACCTTGCCGAGGGAGGAAAGAAGGGAAGCGTGGTGGACAGAGGGAAAGCCTACAAGGAGTGCAGAGATGAAAGAAGAAACTCTTGGATCCGAGGAAGGATTGAAAGCAAAAACAATGAGTTCTGATCACAGAGAATAGAGATAGATCCAGGAGAAGGAGAGTAACCTTAGTCCTCATCTATTACTGTATTGGGAGAAGGAGAGTAACCTTCATCCACAACTTCCGTTGAGTTGGAAGTAAGAGATTGAGTCTCAGAGCATCATGGCCTAAGCTTGGGGGTGGCCAGTGATAAATCCATTGGGAGTGACTGAGCCTATGGTTGGGTGGAAATGAGCACCCCTCTCAGCAGTCACATCACACCTAGTGGTTCTGATAAGTGTTTTATGCCTTGTATTTTGAATTGAATATCATGGATACATTCTCATGTTTATACGCCCATAAATGGTTTTTGTATGCTATGATTTCCTAGTAATTTAGATTGGAAATAATGAATGCATGTGTATACTTAGATTCCACAAATGGTTTCCGTATAGAATGAGTAAGTCTGGAGCATGAGTCTGTTCCACTGAGAATCATCCCACCTATCTAATTCTCTTGGTGTTTTGGTTTAATCCCTCGAAGGCACCTTCCCCAGGGAATTGCATCATGTCTCAGAGTTGGAATAAGATCCTTGGTATGGCTACTGCTACAGTAAACCCATGAGATTACCCTGCCCGGTGTCATAGCTTATAACTTGGTGAGTTAGGAAGGCACTTCATTCAGGTCAGTAGCCTAGGGACTCTGAAAAGTACCCAAGCCCTTATCCAGAAACCTAACTAAGACTAGGGAAAATTACCCAAGAACCATATGAAGGTTCATGTGATCCGGGTCTGGAAACCCTGTGCAAGTAGGAGTTAGCTCTCGAAGGTTTCAGAGTCGTGGGAATTTGAAGCTCCGAGAAATTGAATTTTGTTACCTAAGTTCAGAAAGGATAGCGAGTCCAATTATCGAAAGGGAGTATCCTTTCGTTTGATAGAAGAACAAATGATATCCTTTTAGAAGTATCCCGAGTCTTTCAGGACCAATGGATCTATAGGAGGAGCGCAGGCGATAGCGCCTCAACCCCTTCAGTCTTCGCAAGTAGCAATGGAATCAGGGCCATAGATCCCAGGATCCATCGGGAGCTACCTTGACCGTCAATCTTAACCCTTGTGTAGGCAGGAGAGTGGAATTGTCAAAGCCCTGAAAGCCCCAAAGTAATCAGAACCGTCCATCAAGAAAGGACACGTGGCAGGAAATCAGTGTTTCACTGACTCGCGACTCAGGGGAGTCAAAGGATGGAGTTGCTAGAACCCCCAAATCACGAAACTGCAATTTGATTACAGTTGTCGGATCACGGGGATTTGAAGGCCGTTGATTTGGTGCTTTGAAATTTCTATATTTCGCGAGTCAAGGAATGGAGACAGTTAGCCTTTCCAGCTTTGCGAGACGCGAAGTCCCAGCAAAATCTGGGTCATTTATTTGTGGGAGGCTCAAAGCCATTGATTTGTAAAGTGGAAGAATTTTGGAGCTTTAGACTTTTGGATTCCAAGGAGGAGGAGTTGGACGAGTTCTACAACTTCGCGAGTGGCGAAATCCTAATTGAATCTAGGCCATTGGATAGAGAGAGACCCGCAAACTGTCGATTTAGCTTGGTCATGGTTTCGGAGATTTGGTCATCGGGAAAATGAAAGTGAAGACTTTCCCAAAGTCGCGAAGGTAAATCGCTGACCTAATCTAGGTCGTTGGTTAGCAGAGGGTTTGGAGTCGTTAGATCTTCGAGAGTTAGAGATTTGGAAAGGAAGGAAGAATTGTTCATGACTCTCTGAATCACGAAGTCCCGAAAAAAAATATGGGAGCTGGGACACAGTCCTAGAGGAAGGTCACACCGTGATCATAGGTGAGAGGGCTAGTGCTTGCTAGGCCCCTAATCGGGTTTCGGGACTTAGAGGAGTTTGAGAAGTTGGGATGCCTTGCATCAAAAGCCTCGAAGTCACAAAATGTGATGCATCATTTAGGTTAAGTATGTGGTCATGGAAATGGTCACGTGAGCGGAGGGAGCTAATGGTCATTAATCCTTTTCGGAACTCGGGAGTTGGAGGAGATAGGGTGCCTTGCATCGAAATTTATGAAGTCGCGAAATGCGATGCGCCATTCAAATTAAGCCTAGGGTCGTGGGTAGTGGTCACATGGAAGAGGATAAGGGAAAAGATATCCTAGGCTAGGCCCCTGTAAGAATTCGAGGATTCTGTCCCTTGAGAAAATGCAAAAATTTTATTATACCATTGTGGGTGTGTGACAAAATGGTATCAAAGCATGGTTACAACACTTGGCCTTCTTGGGATCATGGATGAGTCACTTAAATAACCCTATATGGGTACTTTCCAAGGAGTGACACCCTACCTTACCTCTTTCTTAAGAGGTTTGATTTAAAATATCATTAAGGAAAGGAATGAAACCTTCTACTGTGTGTGTACATTAAGAAGTTTTAAACTGTGTATCATTCATGAACTAATAGACTGTTAGATAACTATATGTGTTTTTTCCAACACTTGAACAGTCAGTGAATCACGAGAAGACCCCAATACTTAAGGATGATGACATTCCATGAAGTGGGGGATGACTCTCACAATAGAGACGAGGAATCTGATGAAAGGAGGGCGGTGGAAACCCCTCCGGATCTGGCTGAAACTGTAAGAAGTCTCAGGGCCAAGCTACAGATTTTCAAGGCTGACAATGAGAGACTGATAAAGGAGTAAGAGAAATAAACAAAAATTAATGCAGTCTTGCTACAAATATTATCCGACATACAGAGGCAACTACAACATGAACCCACAACCAGTCATGCGGACCGGCGACACAAGAAGAGAGGTCAGAGTCCACCTGAGACCTGAAAACATGACTCCATAAGTGACCCCACTAGGAGAAGTACCGTGAAGAAGGTCCAACCTAGAGGCAGGGGACACTCATCAAGAGAGTCCTCTAGAAAGGAATTTGATAACTCCGAAGGGTCTTCTAGTAGTAGGTCCAGCTCACATTCTCAGAAGAAAGGAAAGAAACAAAAGTGTTCCAAAACCCATGGTCTTGAAGAGTTCAAGAAATCCAAACCACCCTCTTTCGACGAAGAGATAAAGAAGGGAGAAGAGGCAGAAGCTTGGCTTCTTGGTTTAAAGAAGTATTTTAGAGTCTATGACTACTCTGAAAACTTGAAGGCTTGAATAGCCATCTTCAACCTGAATGGAAAGGCTTCCATTTGGTGGGAATACCTTAGGAATGTGAAAGGAGTCCATGAGAAGGACTTGTCATGGAAACAATTTGAGAAATACTTCAGAAGGCAGTATCTGTCAGAAAAATACATGGATGGGAAAACTAAAGAATTCTATGAACTTCGGTTGGGACAACTCACCATAGAGGAATTTGTCAATAAATTCCTTGAACTACTGAGGTATGTATCCTACATAAAAGATGAAAAAGAAAAAATGTAGTGGTTCATTAGTGGGTTACCTCAAACCTACCGGAACAGGATTGAGTTCAACGAACTAAGGACCTTAGAAGAGGCTATCTGAAAGGTGAGGTATTGTTATGAACATTTTTGGAGCAAGACAAGGCCCCACAAGGACTGGAAGAAAAATAATAGTTTGGGATTCCATAAGAAAAGGTTTAACTCCTCAAGATTTAAGAACTATGGAAAATATTTTAGGGGGAGCCTTCCAGCTAGAAGTGTATATCAGCAAAATTTCCCCTCTCAAAGTGGAAATAAACCTTTTCAGATGGTCCCAACAAAGACCGATAACCTAAAGAAGGAACCCTTAAAATGTTGGGGTTGTGGAGAAAATCATAGATTGAGGGACTGCCCACACATACAACAAAACAATAAGGGGGTCTAAAATATCCAAGAAGCTACCACTGTCAATG
>ML780654.1:61101-74376 GCA_009831015.1 Picea engelmannii | reverse complement strand
ACCTAAAGAAGGAACCCTTAAAATGTTGGGGTTGTGGAGAAAATCATAGATTGAGGGACTGCCCACACATACAACAAAACAATAAGGGGGTCTAAAATATCCAAGAAGCTACCACTGTCAATGATGTGGCAAGGATCATGCCATGAATCTATGCAGCCCTAGACAATAATCAAGCTGACCATCAAGCTTCAGTAGTGGAGCTGGAAGGTATGATCGTCAACCATCCAATTTCTATTTTAATTGACACAGGTTCTAATTTGAGTTATGTAGCCCCTCAGACTGTTGATAAGTGTAAACTGCAACCAACTAGACATGTTAAACCATGGTTTGTACAACTAGCCACTGGAACCAAAAGAAAGGTGGCAGAGGCTATACCATCCTGCCAATTCATCATGGGTGGATTTCCCACCCAAGAGACCCTTAACATACTTCCCTTAGGATATTATGACTTGTTGATTGGTATGGATTGGTTGGCTGCTCATCAAGCTAAAATGGACTGTTACCATAAAACTTTAGAATGTGTAAATGAAGATGGGAGAAAGATGACCCTCCAATGGATTCAGAAGCCTGTCTCAGTGAGACAAATATCGGCCCTTCAAATGAAGAAGTATTGCAGAAAAGAGTGTTCCTTATATGCAATATAGATGTTGGACTCCGTTGAAGATGACAAACCAAACCTAGAGGACCACCCCATATTAAGAGAATATAAGGACGTATTCCTAGAAGAAGTACCAGGTCTACCTTCGAGAAGGGATATTGACTTCTCAATAGAACTTACACCGGGAGTGGTACCATCATCTAGAACGCCATACAGAATGAGCACGCTAGAGCTCGTTGAGCTCAAGCTACAGCTAAAGGAGATTATGGACAAAGGCTACATCTGACTCAGTGTATCTCTGTGGGGAGCGCCCGTCATGTTTGTGAAAAATAAAGATGGCACACTTCGACTGCGCATAGATTATAGACAACTCAATAAGGAAACCATAAAGAAAAAGTACCACTTACCAAGAATCAATGACCTGTTCGAACAATTGGGAGGTGCATCCATCTTCCCAAAGATCGACCTAAGATCGGGCTACCATCAAGTCTAGATTAGGGATGAAGATACCCATAAAACAACATTCAGGATGAGGTATGGTCACTACGAGTTTGTGGTGGTGCCATTTGGGTTAACCAATTCCCTCGCCACTTTTATGTGCTTGATGAATAATGTACTCAACAAATTTCTAGACAAATTTGTATTGGTTTTCATTGATGATATCCTAATCTACTTCAAGAATAGGGAGGAGCATGAAGAACATCTTAGACTCATACTTCAAGTACTAAGGGAGCATCAGCTCTACGCTAAGTTTAGCAAGTGTGATTTCTTTCAAAAGAAAGTCCACTACTTAGGCCATGTCATATCTAAGGAAGGGGTGGTCGTAGACCCTGACAAGATAAGATCCATTATGGAATGGCCTACCCCGAAATATGTATCTGATATTAGGTCCTTCATGGGCTTAGCAGGATACTATAGAATATTCATAAAAGGGTTTTCCAAGATTGGTTGTCCAATCACTGCCCTTCAGAAAAAGGGGATTAAATTCATTTGGATGTTAAAATGCGAAGAAATATTTCAGGAACTAAAATACCTCCTGACCCATGCACATGTGCTAAATATTGCGGACCCATATGATGATTTCCTTGTGTGTACATATGCCTACAAGGAAGGACTTGGAGGAGTCCTTATGCAAGAAGGATGTGTAATATGCTATACGTCTTGGAAATTAAATGAGCATGAGATCAATTATGTGACCCACGACCTAGAGTTGGATGCCATAGTACATGCTTTAAAAATTTGGAGACACTACCTCTTGGGTAGAAGATTTGTGCTTATGACAAATCATTGTGGATTGAGACACTTGTTTGATCAACCGAAACTCAATACCAGGCAAGTGAGGTGGATGGATCTCCTAAGTGAATTTGATTTTGAAATCAAACATATAAAAGGAAAGAAAAATAGGGTGGTTGATGCCCTTAGCAGAAGTATAAAAATGATTCATCTAGAAGCAGTAAGCACCTGTAAAACAGATGTCAGGGAGAGAATAAGAAATGCACAAGATACAAATGCATTCTTTAAGGAAATATCCTTCAGGGTTGAAGTATGAAGGCTACCAAATTCTTGAGGAAGGGTTGTTGACGTACAGAAATAGATTGTATATTCCAAACTGTGACGACTTGAAGAGGTTCATAATGGATGAACTGCATAAGAGACCATATATTGGCCACCTGGGATATCAGAAGATGATCACGGCCACTAGGAAACAATTATGTTAGCCTGGGTTAAAGAAAGACATAGCTAACTATTTAGCTAAGTGCCTAGAATGCCAGCAAGTTAAGGTAGAGCATTGGCATCCAGTAGGATTTTTACAGCCCCTACCGATTCCAAAATGGAAATGGGAAACCATCTCCATGGATTTCATCACCGGATTACCAAAGTCGACCAAGAAAAATGATGCCATCATGGTCATGGTGGAAAAACTGAGTAAGTCTACCCATTTCATCCCTGTTAAGTCAACTTGCAAGGCAATAGATATTGCCAACATCTTCATGAAGGAGATATTCAGACTGCATGGCATGCCCAAGGAAATTGTATCTGACAGAGATACCAAATTCACTTCAAACTTTTGGAAATCCCTAATGGCCAGTTTCGAGACTAAATTGTTGTTCAGCACAGCCTATCACCCTCAAACTAATGGACAAACAGAAAGAGTAAACCAAATAGTAGAGGACATGCTAATAATGCACGTAATGCATCAACCTAAGAAGTGGGAAGACTACCTGCCATTGGTAGAGTTTGCCTACAACAACGGTTATCAGGAATCCTTAAAGATGAGCCCCTCTGAAGCCCTCTATGGTAGACAATGAAAGATCCCAATCAGCTGGAATAATCTAGTGGATAGAATTACAATTGGACCCAACATGCTGAAAAAAATGGAACAACAAGTAGTGCAAATAAGGAAAAATCTGAAAATTGCTCAGGACTGACATAAAAGTTATGCTGATAGAAAGAGAACTCTCCGGAAGTTCAAAGTCAGAGACCATGTCTATCTTAGAGTTAGACCCCAGAAGAGTTCCCCGAGTATGGGAGCCTGTGCCAAGCTGGCACCTCGGTATTGTGGACCCTTTGAAGTCCTAGATAGAGTAGGACATGTAGCCTATAGGCTAGCACTTCCTCCCATTGTAAAGGCACATAATGTTTTTCATGTTTCATTATTGAAAAAATATGTACATGATGCTAATCATATAATTGACTGGTCTGTGATCCAGGTGGAACTGGAGGGAGAATTCCTGCCAGAACCCCAATGCATACTATACAGGAAAGAAACATCAATCAGGAATCGAACCATTGCACAGGTCAAGGTGAAATGGAAATAATTTGGCCCAGATGAGGCTACGTGGGAAATGGAAGATGCCATGAGGAAGACATTTCTGATTTTGTTTACTGTTGTACATACATATCATATTGGTAGATAGAACATTGAGGAAGATGATTCCTTGAAGGGGGATGGAATTGTAACACCCTGTTTCCCCCAGCCTGTAAATATAACTTTATTGGCTAGGAACTATGGCAAAATCAAAGTGTGAATGTTTAATTTGGTGGACCCTTATATAAAGGTCGATGAGTGTAAATCTTATTATTTTGATGGATGATGGAAATGTGTTGCACGACTGTTGAGAGAGGGGATGTGCTAATAAAGAGAGGCCATGCTTGCTAATGAAAAGGTGGTGGAGGGAACCCAGAATGGTTGCGATAACCTCCACCAAACCAGTACCATACTGGATTTAATGTTGCTCATATCAGAACAACCCTCTCCCAAAAAATGAATTCCCCTCAGGCTGGTAGGTGGGAAGGGCCTCCTCAAGAGTTAATGAGGGATGGGGTAGACTACCCATCAGCATGGCTTCTGGACCTGACCATGGACGAGGGAATTCGAGCCACACACAACCTTGTCGAGGGAGGCAAGAAGGGAATCGTGGTGGACAGAGAGAGAGCCTGGGAGGAGTGTAGAGACGAGAGAAGAAACTCTTGGTTCCGAGGAAGGATTGAAAGCAAAAACAATGAGTTCTGATCACAAAGAATAGAGACAGAGCCAGGAGAAGGAGAGTAACCTTCGTCCTCATCTATTCTTGTATTGGGAGAAGGAGAGGAACCTTCGTCTCCAACTTCCATTGAGCTGGAAGTAAGAAATTGAGTCTCAGATCATCGTGGCCTAAGCTTGGGGGTGGCCAGTGATAAATCCATTGGGAGTGACTGAGCCTATGGTTGGGTTGAAATGAGGACCCCTCTCAGCAGTCACATCACGCCTAGTGGTTCTGATAAGTGTTTTATGCCTTGTATCTTGAATTGAATTTCATGGATACATGCTCATGTTTATACGCCCATAAATGGTTTCTGTATGCTATGATTTCCTAGTAATTCAGATTGGAAATAATGAATGCATGTGTATATGTATATGCCACAGTTGGTTTTCATATAAAATGAGTAAGTCCAGAGCATGAGTCTGTTCCACTGAGAATCGTTCCACCTGCCTGATTCTCTTGGTTTTCTGGTTTAATCCCTCGAAGGCACCTTCCCCAGGGAATTGCATCATGTCTCAGAGTTGGAGTAAGCTCCTTGGTATGGCTACCGCTACGGTAAACCCATGAGATTACCTTGTTCGGTGTCATAGCTTATAACTCGGTGAGTTAGGAAGGAACTTCATCTAAGTTAGTAGCCTAGGCACTCTAAAAAGTACCCAAGCCCTTATCCAGAAACCTGACTAAGACTAGGGAAAATTACCCAAGAATGATCTGAAGATTCATGTGATCCGGGTCTGGAAACCCTGTGCAAGTAAGAGTTAGCTCTCGAAGGTTTTGGAGTCGTGGGAATTTTAAGCTCCGAGAAATTGAATTTTTTTACCTAAGTTTAGAAAGGATAGCGAGTCCAATTATCGAAAGGGAGTATCCTTTCATTTGATAGATGAACGAACGAGATCCTTTCTAAAGTATCCCAGGTCTGTTGGGACCAATGGATCTGGAGGAGGAGTGCAAGCGTTAACACCTCGACCCCTTCAATCTTTGCAAGTAGTAATGGAATCAGGGTCGTAGATCCAAGGATCCATCAAGAGATACCTTGGCCGTCGATCTTAACCCTTGTTTAAGGGGGAGCGTGGACTCGTCAAAGTCTTGAAAGCCCCGAAGTAATTGGAACTGTCCATCGAGAAAGGACGTGTGGTGGGAAATCAGTGTTTCATTGACTCGCGACTCAGGGGAGTCAAAGGATGGAGTTGCTAGAACCCCCAAATCGTGAAACCATGATTCAATTACAGTCATCAGATCACGGGGATTTGAAGGCCGTTGATATGGTGCTTTGAAATTTCAGTATTTCAGGAGTCGGGGAATGGAGGCGATCAACCTTTCCAACTTTGTGAGACGCGAAGTCCTGACAAACTCTGGATCATTGATTTGTGGGAGGCTCAGAGTCGTTGATCTATAGAGTGGAAGAATTTTGGAGCTTCGGACTTCGGGATTCCAAGGAGGAGGAGTTGGATGAGTTCTCCAACTTTGCAAGTGGTGAAATCTCGATTGAATCTAGGTCGTTGGATAGAGAGAGATCTGTGAACCATTGATTTAGCTTGGTCATGGTTTCAGAGATTTGGTCATCGGGAAAATAGAAGTGAAGACTTTCCCAAAGTCACGAAGGTAAATCACCGACCTAATCTGGGTCGTCGGTTAGCAGAGGGTCTGGAGACGTCAAATCTTCAAGAGTCGGAAATTTAGAAAGGAAGGAAGAACTATTTGTTATTCTTCGAATCATGAAGTCCTGAAAAAAAATATGGGAGCTGGGACCCAGTACTAGAGGAAGGTCACACCGTGATCATAAGTGAGAGGGATAGCACTTGCTAGGCCCCTAATTGAGTTTCTAGACTTGGAGGAGCTAGAGAAGTTGGTACGCCTTGTATTGAAAGCCCCGAAGTCGCGAAATGTGACACATCGTTTAGGTTGGGTCATGGAAATGGTCACGTGAGCAGAGGGAGCTAACGATCATTAAGACCTTTCGAAACTCGAGAGTTGGAGGAGATAGGGCACCTTGCATCAGATGTTTTGAAGTCGCGAAACGAGACGTGTCGTTCAAATTAAGCCTATGGTCGCGGGTAGTGGTCACATGGAGGAGGATAAGGGAAGAGATAGCCTGCACTGAGCCCCTGTAGGAATTCGGGGATTTTGTCCCTTGAGAAAAGGCGAAAATTTTATTATGTCGTTGTGGGTGTGTGACAATGTGTCCAAGAGTGATTTGGGATCAACTGATTTTCTCCCCACAATCCATCTCCAGCAGCCACATACCCTTTCTCCAAAATCGTGGTTTCAATTGATGCCCGCTCACAACATTTTAAATTTCAGGCACCTTCAATCCCCATAATGCAACGGGACCATCGATCTCATGATATTGATGGTGCTCCTAAACTGACGGATCATCTCTAACCTTCTTAAATCAACGGCTATGATTTACTTCATTATCCAGGCTCCGGGAGTTTCAAATCTCAAACACTGCTTTCCTCGGTACGTCAACCTTCTGGAGTGGAAGATATATTAACACGTGTCCCTCTCGGACTAACGGTCTAGATCTCCTTCAGGTCTCCGGACTCAAGAGATTTCAAATCTCAACTTCTCGTTTCTTCTGACTGGATATCTTCCGAAGTGGAAGATCTATTGGCAGCTGTCCTCTTTAATCCAACGACTATCCTCCGCTCCGGGACTTCAGCCTTTTCGATTTTTTGGTGTTTTGATTTTCCATGAACGCTTTCACCTGGATTCGATGATCTATTGACATGTACCCTCCTACATGATCAATGATCATGAGTGACTTCGGCACATCGGGCTTCGAGAGTTTCAACTCCTATGCACTCGTTTCTCCTGAAGTGATTTCACCAGAATGCATAATCTTCTTACGCGTACCCCTCCTAGCAATCAACGATCAGGGTCTTCTTCGAGTCTTCGTTTTTCGAGACTTCGAGACTTTAGGCTAATCACTGGTTCATTCTCCTCTGGAGTGGTCACCTGCTGAATAAGTCATAGGCGGTGGAGACCGCTTGCTGTCGGTTAACACTTCCACTTACACTATCCTTCCACTGAACTAGATCAATGGTTGAGAATGCACCTGAAGTGATCTTCATAATAGATAGTTGAGAGCGACTTCAGACCTTTGTCCTTCGGGACTTCGGGACTTTTGACAATTTTTGGTGATGAAACTTCTGAAGAAAATCTCTCAGAGTGATGTAGCTTTCTTACGTCACTTGTTGACATGGAATGAACCAATTTCCTCTTGACACTTGTCATCATATGACAATTCCATGTGTATTTGCTGACATGGTCTTCTACATGTCCTTGCTAAGGTGGTCTTCCACATGTCCTTGCTGATGTGGTCTGCCACATGTCCTTGATGAGGTGGTCTGCTGACATGGGTGAGACATGGAGGCAGTCTAGTGGAGGTGGAGGCAGAGCGCGGTAATGGAGTGTGACGTGTATCGGGTAGTGGAGTGTGGTGTCAGAGTGCGGAGGTGGTATGTATGAGTGGTTTGGTGATTTTCTCGGAGGAGGGGTTAGGCGGTAAGTGGTAATGAGTGAGGGGGGTCCGAGTTGACAAGAAGGTGACATGTATGAGGGTCCTACATGAGAAATACCACCAACTCGGACCCCCCCCCCATGGTTAAAGGAAAAAAGGTTGGGTGGTCTGATATGCCCTGTCGACCAGAGATCTGAGTGCACGATTATCAGCCATTGAGATTAGCACACCCTTCTTCTAACTTATCCTGTCCTTCCACTTATTTCGATCCGACGGCTGATGAAAATTCGGGTGATCGAAATCTCATATCTCAGTCGTTCTGCCCCGCTTATCCTATCCTTCATTAATTCAATCCGATGGTTGTTGGTCCTCTGGGTTGGTAATCCAATAGCCACTGTCACTCTTCCTTCTGAGCTTATGATCTCTTCGACTTGGAAGGCTTTCTAAGTGTTCACGGGTCTCGACCTTTGATCCTCCTACGAGTCCGTCTCTTGGACCTCGTCTGAAACCGCTATCTCTTATGAGCTTTCTCGAGGTTTGGTTCATTGTTTTTCTTTCCATCAATGACAAGCACATTCTTCATATAAGCATGCCAACAATATTCTCCTTCGCTCTCAGATCCTTCAATTCTGCACCCTGATACCACTTGTTAGGCAACGAAAACATAACCAGAGCATAAACAATCAATAAACCGAGAACATAAATCACACAATTGACACCGTGATTTATGTGAAAACCTAATGCGGGAAAAAAACATGGAGAATGAATCGGTATTCTTATTATTCAAGGGAGAATTACAATAGCCAACATAGGCATACAACCATCCTCTCCTATCAAATAAAACTTAGAACAAGAGGAACACACAAGTGAGACAGTGCTCACAAAACTTGATCCATTGAGACAATTCCGTTACATTTATAGCTCAATAGAAGATTAGATCAAACTTCTAACATTGTGGATCTCAAACCAACCACAAACTAAATATGCTCTCTTATGAAACAAACTTGAAACAACATTCTAAATTTACAATAAATTCTAGAAGTTTCTACATTATTCTAACATCTCCCTTTAATGGAGAAATGGATTTTCTACAACACCTAACTTGCTTCTAACAACTTCAAACTTGAGTTTACCAAGAGGCTTGGTAAATATATCAGCCACATTATCATTTGTATTACAAAATATCAAACCAATTTCGTTTGATTCAATCTTCTCTCTCACAAAGTGATGTTGTAGCTCGATGTGTTTTGATCTTGCATGATATATTCGATTGTCTGAAAATTTGATAGCACTTTGATTGTCACAATTGATGCATGTTGGACCATTTTTCTCCTCTTCAACATTTGCAAGAATTCTTTGCAACCAAACAGCGTCACAGGTATCACTGGTGAAGGCTTTATACTTAGATTATGTTGACGACAAAGAAACAATACGTTTCTTCTTGCTACTCCATGATACAACCCCTGATCCTATATGAAATGCATAGCCTGAGGTGGATCTTTTATCATCGGGATTTCCTACCCAATCTAAATCAGAAAAACTTGTCATTTCAACATCAGATTCATCAGTATACATAATACCAAAATTTATTGTTCCTTTCAAGTATTGGAGGACTTTGTTTCCAGGTTTCCATTGGCTCTCACAAGGCTTAGCCATGAACTGACTAAGGATGCTAACTGAGTATGCAATGTCTGGTCTAGTAGTGGTTAGGTAGTTCAAAATTCCCACCAACTGGCGATATAAAGTACCATCTGCCCCTTTTGTTCCATCATCATCATATAACTTTGCATTTTGTTCTAAGGGGGTTGACATAGCTTTACATTCACTCATATTGAACTTTCTAAGAATTTATTTTGTGTATTTACTTTGAGTGGTTAATGTCTTACCATACTCTCTCCAAGCCTCAAGTCCTGAATAGTAATTCAATTCACCGAGGTCATTCATCTCAAATTCTTGACACAACTGACCTTCAATCTCTTCAATTAACTTGCATGCATTGTCTGTAATAATGAGATCATCCACATATAAAGATATTAAAGCAACATTTTCTTCTTCATCTTTCTTAGCATACAGGTTCAGATCATTTTTTTATTTTCACAAAACTGTTCAATAAAAGAAGGTATCTATCTTTACATACCATGATCTTGGTGTTTGTTTCAAACCATATAATGCTTTTCTTAACCTACAGACTAGATGTTCCTATCCCTGCTTAATAAACCCTCCAGGCTGAACCAAACAAAATTCTTCCTTTAAATCACCATTTAAAAAATCAGATTTGACATCTAATTGGTGTATTTTCCAATTATGTTTTGTAGCTAAGGCAATCAGTACTCTAATTGTATTCAATTTATCTATTGGTGCAAAAGTGTCATCGTAATCAATTCCCTCATTTTGTGAATATCCTTTTGCAACTAATCTTGCTTTATATTTATCAATTCTACCATCTGCTTCAAATTTATATTTATACAACCATATGCTTCCAATAGGGACTTTCTTTTCAGGCAGTTCAACAAATTCCCATGTGTGATTTTTCATAAGGGAGACATATTCATCATTCTTATCATTTCTCCATTCTTCATGTTCTTTTGCTTGTTCATAGTTCACAGGTTCTACGACATTCATTATATGGGACATCAATGCATAATCTTTGTACCTTATAGGTGGCTGAGTTTTTCATGATGACCTCCTTGATCCTTCACTTCTTTCATCTCATCTCTTTCTCTGTGGTGACTCTTCTCCACTTGATATATCATGACTTCTTGAAGTGTCCATATTGCTTTCATTCTATTCTTGAACCTATACCTGTTCATGTTCTTGTTTAACCATTGCATCTATTTTTACATGCTCAACATTATCATTATGCCAAGCATCTGCATCATTCATTGTATCAACTCTATCTGCATTCTCATGAAACACTACATCTCTACTTGCAAACAATTTATGTGATCTGGGATCAAACAATTTGTATGTTTTTCTATCAGTACAATACCCAATAAAAACACACTTGATTGATTTTGCATCAAGTTTTATTCTCTCATCCTTTGGAATATGTGCAAACACGGTGGATCCAAATACTCTTAAATGACTGACATCAAGTTTATAACCATGAAGAACCTCAAAAGGAGTTTGGAAATCTAATTTCTTAGTTGGACTTCGATTATTTAAATAAATAATATTATTAATAGCTTCTTCCCAAAAACCATTAGAAATGTTTTTACCTTGAAGCGTACTGCGAGCACATTCCACCAGTGTTATGTTCCTTCTTTCAGCAACACCATTTTGTTGAGGCGTGTGAGGTACTGTAAATTGTTTTTGGATTCAATTAAATTTACAATTTAACTTTTAAATGCTCCTAATGTATATTCACCACCTTGATCAGATCTGAGAATTTTAATACATTTGCCTTTCTATTTTTCAGCCATGCTTCTAAATTCTTTAAAATAATCAAATACATCACTTTTTCTCCTTATGAAATAGGCCCAAGTATATCTAGATTTGTCATCAACAAAAATAGGAAAGTAGGAAGCACCACCAAGTGACCTAGTTTGCATAGGTCCACATACATAAGTATGAATTAATTCAAGTATATCATTTTGTCTTTTCTGTGTATGTATGGGAAACTCCTCTCCATGCTACTTACCAAGTGCACATGCTTCACATGGAAACTGATCATTATTCATAACAAGAAGACCTTCTACCATTGTTTTTCTTTGCAACAACATCAAATCATTGTAATTGAGTTGTCCATACCTGTGGTGCCATAACTCTTCTATTGACATTGTTGTGGATGTCAATGCAACATGATGGTTCATCGTCACATCCAAATTATACAATCCACCAACCCTGGTACATATGGAAACAATTCTATTGTGATCCTGGATATATTTTACAACACACCTCAACTTACCAAATTCCACTGTTAAATTATTATCAGTGATAGTTGAAACAGATATTAAATTATTTTTAATACTAGGAACATACATTACATCATGAATCTATCTCAATTGTCCATTAGGTAAGTTCACACTTATTACTCCATAGCCTTAGACTTTATGTGATTTGTTATCTCCTAAGTAAATGTGTGTGCCATCAATTTTCTCATAATATTCATCATACAATTCATTATTACAGGTCATATGAGCTGATGCACCAGAATCTATGAATCACGCATTCTCAATATCAATTTTAACGGACAATGCAACTTCGGAAATAAACAACTTAAGATTTTTAAATCCATCATTGACTGAAGTGTCTTTATGCACAAAATTTTCATTATGTCTTTTATATCTCTGATTTGACTCATGATTCTTTCTTCTATAACAATCTTTAGCAAGATGTCCGAGTTTGCGAAAATATTCACATTCAATATTTCTCTTAACATAAGAATCGAGATGTGTCATAGCTTTCTGCTTTGCTTGAAACCGGCCTCTGTTCTTGTCCCATGGTTTCCCTCAATATGATATTTTACCTCTTTCAATCAATGCCAAATCTGATCCATTGGAGTCCAAATCATAATTCTTCATTCTCTCTTCCTCTTGAAGAATAATTCCAACCAATTCATCAAATGTAGGGGGTGTTTGTCTAACAAAGAGTGCTGAAATAAAGACTTTATAATCTTGCATTAAACCTTTTAAAGCGATAGTTACTAAATCACTACTGGAAACCTTTTCACCAATATCACTCAACTTATCACTTAAATATTTAATTCGGGATACAAAATTACTTATGCTTTCATTGGATTCAATTTTGATAGATAAAAGCTTAGTTTTTAAGAATAAAATCCGGTTTGCATTAGAGGTTTCATACAAACCTTTGAGAACGTCCTACGTCTCTTTGGAATTTTTACAATCTCGAATGTGCGAAATTATGTTATCCTTTACAGACATTTGCAGCATCACCTTCTCTTTCATTTCTCGTTTATCCCAATCTGGAATGGAGGTAGCAGTTGTGGGCTTGGGCTCATCTCCTTTCACAATTGTCCATAGACTATATGCCTCTAAAATGGTCGCCAGCTTAAACTTCCAGTTTACATAATTTTTTCCATCAAGCTTGGTGGATTCATTTAAATATGAATCAACAAGGGGGTTTTCCATCTTCCACCACAGACAATTCAACAAGCTTAACAATTTTTAGCCAATTTAAAAATAAGAAATGTGTTTTTGGATTTCTTTGCAATCTTTTTACCTCTCAAGCGAGCTTTTTCTTTGTTGCAAGTCACCCTTTTCTGTTGTGCAACTGAAAACGATGGCAGGAACTATGTTTTATTTTGTGTGACGGCTCAAATGAGAACAACTGTCAGCACCAACATGTATGCTCGATACATCCCTCGGGCAATGGCAGTATCTCTCTACACGACGATTGTTATGCTCGATGCAACGCTCAGGCAATGGCATCATCTCTCTACACAATGGTTGTTATGCTCGACACAACCCTCAGGCAGTGGCAGCAGCTCAAGGGAATCGACAACTCTATGCAACAACTCCACGGTGGCAGTAGCTTCACACGGATCCACACTCCACGACTCCTCAAGGCATTTTTAACCCACATGAGCTCACATTTGCTATGATACCAAAATAAATCTTAGAACAAGAGGAACACACAAGTGAGACAGTGCTCACAAAACTTGATTCATTGAAACAATTCCATTACATTTATAGCTCAATAGAGGATTAGATCAAACTCCTAACATT
>ML780654.1:12375-35857 GCA_009831015.1 Picea engelmannii | reverse complement strand
GAAAGTTTTCAAAAAAGAATAGTTTACCTTTTTTCCTGTCCATTCCCCCTCTGGAATTCTACCATCCAAAGAGCTTGAAGGTCCTTTGTTTATTAAGCAAACAACAACATCTACAACATCTGCCCAAAGCTGTAAGGGAAAACTAGCATGCAATCTCATACTCCTTGCACACTCCATGATTGTCCTGTTCATCCTTTCTGACACACCATTTTCTTGTGGTGTTCTTGGAACTGTATTCTCTCTACGAATCCCATGGTATGAATAGTAATCATCAAAATCCTTGCTGCAATATTTACCTCCATTATATGATCTGAGACACTTCAACTTTTTTCCTGTCTCATTCTCAACCAAAGCTTTCCATTTCTTAAAAGTATCAAAAACATCAGATTTTTGTCGAATGCAATAAACCCAAGTTTTTCTAGTTGGATCATCAATAAAAGTAATATAATAATGAGATCCACCAATAGATGATACCTGAGCTGGTCCCCATACATCTGTATGCACAATCTCTAACCTTTCACTCTTCTTTTCTTTTCCGACTCTGAGAAATCTGACTCTCTTTTGTTTTCCATAAACACAATGCTCATAGAAGTGCAAATCAATTTGTTTCAGATCTGGCACCAAATTTCTTTTGTGAAGTATCTGCATACCCTTCTCACTCATGTGTTCCAACTTATGATGCCACAGTGTTGTATCCACTCCTGTAGAAGCTAAAGAGATAGAAGAGTCAGTATTACCAGTACATAAATACAATGTACCTACCTTCTTTCCTTTTGCTATCACCATTGATCCTTTGATGATCTTCCACGTCTTATCTGTAAATATGGATACACAACCTTCACTTGCCAATTGCCCCATTGAAATTAGATTTTTCCTTAAATCTGGAACATGTCTTACCTCTTTCAACAACCATTGGTTTCCATTGCGTTGCTTTATTTTTACCTTTCCCATTCCAACAATTTTGCATGGTGCATCATCACCCAAATGAACCTGTCCAAAATCACCTTAAACATAATCTAGAAAATGTTTCCTATGGGGTGTCGCATGAAATGAAGCCCCTGAATCTACTACCCAAGACTCAGAAATATTATCTACAGAAAGAATCAAAGCATCTTGTAACACATCATCTGTTACATTTGCTTCCTGATTTCTCTCATGCTGTCCATCTCTTTGTTTCTTTGGACCTCTGCAGTCTTTCTTTAGATGTCCTTTCTTTCCAAAATTGTAGCACTTTATCTTTCCAAGTCTGGATTTGGATCTACCCTTCCTAGAATTATCACATTTCCCGAAACCCTTTCCTCTATCCTTTTGTCTTCCCCTGTTCTCCATGTTCAATGCATTTCCTGATGTCTCACCTATGCTTTTCTGTCGCATTTCCTCACTAAGGATAACACCAACAACATCATCAAATTTTAAAGTATTTGAACCAGAGACAGAGTTACTTATAGCCATGACCAAGCCGTTCCATCTTTCTGGCAATGAGCACAAGATTAGAAGAGCCCTAACCTCATCATCAAAGTCCACTTTTACAGAACTTAGTTGATTATAAACTGTATTAAAATCATTTAAATGATCTACAACAGACCCACCTTCCGACATCTTCATATTAAATAATCTCTTCATTAGAAATACCTTATTGGATGTCAAGGGTTTTTCATACAATTTGGCCAATGCGTCCATTAAACCCTTTGTTGTATTTTCTTTGGAAATATTAAAATCCACCGATGTTGTTAGGCTTAGCCGTATCATTCCTAGATCCTTTCTATCAAGAATCTCCCATTCTTCATCCTTCGTAGCCACCGGCTTCTTTGCTATTCCGCCCAATGATAGGAATAGATCCTTCTGATATAAATAGTCTTCCATCTGCATCTTCCATAATTGGTAGTTTTGGTCGTTAAATTTCTCGACCCTAAACTTTCCATCTTTCGACATTTCTCCCACTCGAACCAGGAACCCTCTTTTCCTGCGAGTTACCTTTTTCTCTGATACCAATTGTTAGAAAAACGGGACCGTGGAGTAATAAAATAAAACAAAGGCGGAAACAAAACACAGAAGATACACAATACAATAGAGACACAGATTTACATGGTTCGCCCAGTGTGGGCTATGTCCACCAGAGAAATTGCCAGGTCCTTCCTTTATTATTATCTAGCATATGAAGGGATACAACCTACAACAAACCCGTTGTAACTTCCTCTTCTTTCTCTCGTGGTTTCCTATCTCAGAATAAAATATTCATCATCATGCATATTCACAATACATTTCCCTCATAAAAGAGAGTTGCCTTCTAGGGCAAAAAAACCCTAACATAATCTCTATCGTTAGATCTGCAACCTTATAATGAATGCTCCAGATTTACAATGAAATTACAATATACATTCACAAGGCAATTTTTCCTTCCGGGGCTTAGCCCCCGAACCCCCGTTGGGGTCCCGCTTGCCCCCAGACCCCCCAGCCGGGGGGATAGCTCCCCTGAACCCCACAGAGGGGGTACCCCCCCTCTGCACTCCCCCACGTGGAAGAGTGTACATACTTCTGGGGTGTAAATACTTCATGGGGTATAGACACGACTGAAATTAAAAGACCTATGAATCAAGAAGATAATCAATCTCCACAACAAACAACCGCTAGGGTAAACCCATGAGATTTCCCTTCCCCGATTTCATAGCCCATAACTACGTGAGTTAGGAAGGCACTATATTCAAGTCAGCATCCTAGGAATGACTATCCAAGAATCCTTTGAAATATCATGTGATCCTAGCCTGGAAACCCGGTGCAAGAAGGAGTTATCTCGCGAATGTTCAGAGTCATGGGATATTGAAACTCTGAGAAATGGAATTTCGTCAACCAAGTTCAGAAAGGATAGCGAGCCCAATTAGCGAAAAGGGCAGATCCTTTAATTTTCTAGATGAACGGATGAGATCCTTTCAGGAGTATCCTAGGTCTGTCAGGACCGATGGATCTAGAGGAGAAGCGCAAGTGTTAATTCCTCGACCCCTTCCGTCTTCGCAAGTAGCGAAGGAATCGGGACCGTAGATCCCAAGATCCATCGGGAGTTACCTCGATTGTCCATCAGAAAGGACACGTGGAGGGAGAATGGCATCTCGCTGACTCACACATCAGAAGATTCAACGGGTGGAGCTCTAAGGATTCACAAAATGTGAAATCTCGGTTTCAATATAGGCCATTGGTCATCCCTACATAATCGCGACCATCCATCATAAGGGGATAGGTGGCACCAGATCCGAGCAATCAGAGTCTTGGTCACCATGAGATTGGCGCAGAGGAGTTGTCAAAAGTCCTGAAACGAAAGTCCCAAAATCACTTCAACCGTTGGATCGTAAGTGACAGGTGGTGAAGATTCAGAAGCCACTGGGATTTCAGAACCATAGGTGCATAAAGGTGGAAAATGAACAGTGGAGCACTTCCAAGAAAGAGTGTCAAAATCACGAGAGTTGTCAGATTGTGATAAGTTGCGAGGTGGATAAAAAGAAAGTTCATTCGGTGTGTGTAAGCTTAGGAGGATCTGTGGCTGTTGGATCTAGATCAACAAGGACCATCCATTGTGGATGATGCATGGCAGAGATCCAGAAGCCACCAAGAATTTGGTCACTAGGAAAGTGGGAGTGAAGACTTCCCCAAAACCATGAAAGAAAATTGTCGGTTTTAAGTCTTGGTTGTTGATTTGCGGAGGTAAGGGAGTCATTGGATCTAACTCCCAACCCATTTCGGGGATTTGAAATCCGTAGTTGGGAGGTGAAGGCTCCGCAAAAATCCTGAAAAAGAAGAAAGTTGGGATTTGATCAAGGCTGTTGAATTCACAAAGAGTTCTGGACGGTAGGATCCAGATTGTCGGACCCTCATGGATCAGAAATTGAGGAACGGTGGAACGATTGTCTGTGAATTCACCAAAAACACGGAATCGTGATGCATGTCTAAGAGTTGGCCCGAGATTCCAAGAGGAGGGTCATGTGGACAAAGGAGCCAAGAAACCTTAGCCTTGGTTTTGGGTTTCGGGGATTGGGGAACCAAGGTTCCTTGCAACAGAAATCCTGAAACGCGATCCCCGGTAGCACCTCCTAGTGTTAGTGCATGGTCAGGACAAATGGTCGCATGGACGAAGGACAAAGGCAGAGATAGAGTCTGTTAAGCCCATTCCAGGATTTAGGGACTGCAGGAGTCATAGGGACTCATGACAGGAATCACGAAGTTGCGAAACCCGAAATACCTTTTCGGGAAAGACTGTGGTCACCACCAGTGGTCACATAGTTGAAGAATAAGGGAATGGCTAGCCTGTGCTAGGCCCTATAGGAGTTCATGGATTTTGTCCCTCGAGAAAAGCAGAAAATTTTATTTTTGGTGTAGTTGGTGTGTGACAGTCTCCTACTTTGAACTCTTTAGGGGTTCGTTTACTATCAACATAGCTCTTTTGTTTATCTTGAGAAATTTTTAGGTTTTTCCCTATCCTAACCATGGCTTGGTCCATTTCCTTCAACATTTCAGTTTCAAGTGTAATTTTATCCACTGGACTATCCCAATTAACCAAGATTTTTCATTTTTTCCATATAGAGCCTCGAATGGAATCATCTTCAACGATTCTTGATAACTGTTGTTGTATGCAAATTCTACCAAAAGTAGATATTCTTCCCACTACTTGGGTTGATGCATTACATCCATTCATAACATATCTTCTAGCACTCTATTCACCCTTTCAATATAACCATGTTTTTTAGGACGGTAGGCTATACTAAATGGAAACTATGTTTCTAAACCTGCAAATAAGATTTTCCAAAAATTTGAGGTGAACTTGGCATCTCTGTTTGAGATTATGGTTTAGGGAAAACCATGCAACCTGAATATATCTTTCATGGAAACACTGGCAACGTCTATTTATTTAAATGTAGAGATTATGGGAATAAAATGAGCTTCCTTTCTCAACTTATCCACTACAACCATGATTGCATCATGTTGTTTGACTGTCTTTGGTAAACTTGTGACAAAGTCCATGCAAATCACTTCCCATTTCCATTCTAGTATTTTTATAGGTTACAATAGTGCAACAAGGTTTCAATGCTCAACTTTCACCTGTTGGCACTCTAAACACCATGCAATATAATGAGCAATGTCTTGCTACATTTCATGCCAATTATATAGTTTCCTGACTGTTGTCACCATTTTCTAGTAGCTAGGGTTACCTACATATGGTCTTCCATGTAACTCATCCATAATCAATTGCCTTAGATCTACTGAGATAGGCACATACAGTCTATTTGTGTACAACAATAGGTCATAATCCCTTAGCTAATATCCTTCATACCTCATTTCCTCATGTTTTTGTTGCAACTTTTCCTTAACTTGTTTGAAGAACTCATCTTCCCACAAGAGGGTATTAATCCTTTGTTGAATGTCAAACTATCCTACACTTGTTGTTGTGAAGTGTATGGTATGAACACTTTGGCTGAGTGCATCAACTACTTTGTTGTTCTTTCCCTTTATATGCTTGATTTCAAAGTCAAACTCATTGATCAATGCCATCCACCTAGCCTCTCTAACATTCAACCTTGGCTTGTCAAATAAATAATTCAGACCACAATGGTTAGTCATTAGGGTAAATTTCCTCTCTATTAAGAAATGTCTCCACATTTTCAATGCATGCACTATTGTTGCAAGTTCCATGTCATGCGTAACATATTTATTCTCATGCTCGTTCAAATTTCATTATTCATAACAAAACACTTGTCCTTCTTGCATGAGAACTCCATTGAGTCAATCTTTGCAAGCATGTGTGCAAACCAGGAAGTCTCTTTTTGGATCTGCAAACTTTAGAATAAGGGCATTGATCAACATCTACTTCAGTTGCTAGAAGTTATCTTTGCACTCAGGTGACCACATGAATTTCTTCCCTTTCCTTTGGAATGAGGTAATAGGATTTCCAATATTCGAGAATCACTTTATACCTTTTGTAATATTCAGCTAATCCCATGAAGGATCTTACTTCTGTCACATTTCTAGGGGTAGGCCAATCCATGATGTCCTTAATCTTCAGAGGGTATACTGTCACTCCTTTGGCTGAGATTGCATGGCCTAAATATTGGATTTCCTTTTTAAATAAATCACACTTGTTGAATTTGGCATGCAACTGGTGTTCTCTTAACACCTGCTATACCATTCTAAGATGTTCTTCATGCTCCTCTCGATTCTTGGAATACACCAAAATGTATTCCACAAATACTAAGAAAAACTTGTCTAAATACTTGTTGAGCACACTATTCATCAAACACATGAATGTGGTTGGTGCATTTATAAGTCCAAATGGCACCACTACAAACTCATAGTGCCCTTACCTTGTTCTAATGGCTGGCTTGTGGATTTCTTCATCTTTAATCCTGACTTGATGATATCCCAACCTCAAATCTATCTTTGAGAAAATTGTATCCCCACTGAGCTGATCAAAGAGGTCGTCTATTCTAGCAAAGGGATATTTATTCTTAATATTCATCATGTTCAACTACCAATAATCGATGCATAGTATCAAGGTATCATCTTTCTTATTTACAAACAAGGCTAGTGCTCCCCACGGAGACACACTCGGCCTAATGTAACCCTTGTCCATAATTTGTTTCAAATGCATCTTTAATTCCACCAACTATGGTGTACTCATCTTGTAAGTAAATCACGATGTTGGCACCACTCTAGGCACGAGATCAGTTGAAAAGTCAAGCTCTCATTTTGGAGGTAATCCAGGCACTTCCTCTGGAAACACATCCCTGAACTACCATAGTATTGGATGATCTTCGACCTTCAGCTCCTTGTCTTCAGTCTAGTTTAGTACTTGTATAGAATATAGGGTATACCCTTTTCTTCTACACTTCTTGATTCATAATGTTGATATTTGTCTCATAGAGATTGGCTTTTGAATACCTTGCAAAATTATTATATTTTCTTCCTCATATTCACATTCTAAAATTTTCTCATAACAATTTAATTTCACTTTCTGGGCAGCTAACTAATCCATGCCCAAAAACACATCATAAGAACTAAGGGGTTGGATATTGAGAATCGTTTGGGTCTAAAATCCCTCCAACTCAATTGAACAAGCTTCAACTACTTCTACCAGTTTCCTCTTTGTTTTGGTGGCCAACTGAACTAACCATGCTTTGGGGTGTTTCTTTGTCTGTAAGGAACACACCTCAACCACTCAAGGTGAAACATAACTAAGATTAGATCTCGAGTCAATTAAAATAGAGACTAGTTATTCAATAATAATACCTTCCAACTCCACCACAGAAGCCTGGTGGTCTACTTGCCAATTTTCTGCCGCTGCATAGATTTTTGGTATGCTTTTGACCATGTCAATGACTTTGAATGCCTCCTTCACATTATACACTCTTATGTTTCCATACTTCCTATGGGGAAAATACCTCAATATATTTGGCTCTCCACGTCCCCATGATTGCAAAGGTCCTTTCTTATACTCCTATGCTCTTTCCCTTGTTTGTTCTATTGTCTTATTCCTATTATAAGATAGGAAAGTTTGTTGATACACACTTTTGTTGGCTGACCCATTTGTGCATCCTTTTAGAAACTTTTGCAGGGGAAAGACTTGAATCCCTTTTTCTGGAATCCACCCTTTTTCTTTCTTTTCCAATCCTTGGAAGACTCATGCTTATGCTTATACTCATCAAGAAAACATTTGGCCTTTCGAATGGTGTCTTCCAACATCTTTGGTTTGTCAAACTCAATTCGATCTTGGTAGGATTATGGTAATCCACTGAGAAAATGTTGGATTCTCGTTTTCCAATCCTTAAGGTAAGGAACATACCTCAACAACTTCATAAATCCTTTTGCATACACATCCAAGGTAAGTTTTCCCATCTTAAGTTCATAGAATTCCTTTATTTTTTCATCATAATACTTTTCAAACAGGTAATATTTGCAGAAGTACCTCTCAAACTATTTCTAGGTTAATCTTCTTTCATTTATCCTTTTGATTTCCTTGAGGTCTTCCCACCAGATGGAAGCCCCTCCATTTAAGTTAAACACTGCAATTCTTGCCTTGGTATTGTCTGAATAATTATTCACTTGAAAGTACTTTTTCAAACTAAATATCCATGCTTCTGGTTCCTCTCCTTATTTATTTCTCCATCAAGGGTAGGTGGCTTAGCTTTCTTAAACTCTTCAGTAAGAAAAATTCTGGATTTATTTCTCTTTACCTTCTTAGAAATACTGGATTTTGTGTCACCAATAGAGTGTTCTACTGGAATAGTCTTCCGACTAGAGGACTTCATGGAGATTCCTCTACTTGATTCACCTATCCTTGTACCTCTATTCTTTCTTTTAGAAGAAACCTTCCCCACATCGTCGTGAGATAGTCCCTGCCTTTGGAAATCCAAAGGGGTTTTCAACCTCTTCGACTATTTTAGTACTACATTTCTAGGCCCTTGTTGCAAATATTTTTGAATTTTGGACAGACTCTATAGCAGAACTCTGTTCAAGTCATCATGTTCTTCATGGGCTCTCATAAGCCTCTCATTGTCTACCTTCAAAATTATCATAGTGACCATCAAATCAGGAGGTGTCTCCCTATATCTTTGTCCATCTAAATCTTCATCTCTGAAGTGAGAGATGTCGTCCATACTACATTGCACCATTCACTTTCATGAATTTTTCAACTCATCCTACGTGTTGAGACAACAATTATTGTTAGCATTTCATGTTAGTATTTTTGAATCATACATTCTAGACAATACATAGTCCTTCCTACACAGCCTTAAGTGGTCTTGGTGACCCATTCAAGACTAGATTTTGAACTCTACTTTCACACCAATATGTCACACACCTAACCCCTAAGTAACCCTTTTAGAGGTGGGGCATTAAAATTTCACTTTTCCTCAATCATCTCAAATCCTTTCTAACACATCCCCCATCATCTTCTGCTCATTGAGAGATTTCCAATGATAGTAATTTCATTTAAAATCGAGTTCTAGATCGAAGCTTATGATCTTCTGAAGTTTATCAGGTTCAAATAGGAAACCTTTCTCTTACTACCACGTGGCATCCACTTCACACCTCATTCCCCATGGAATCCGATGTAGCAACTTCTTAGGTTTGACATGGCACTAGATTAACCTGCCACAGTGGAACACATCCATTCACCTGTCAGCACTCAAACTTTTCCCCAACATTCTCTATGTTGCCCTCTGACATATATGGTATCGAAGAACATTCCTCTTCGATGTCGCCCATTCAGAGTACAAAACACTCAATCCCTTCTGTTATCACACTAAGTTGCCTTCGGTCTTTTAGACCTTACTTTTAAGTTTTTAAGCCTTTAGATTTTAAATTTTTCTTTATTTTCTTAGTGTGATTTACTTAGGTTATCTTGAATAAATAAAGGCTTTAGTGTTGGCTCATTGTTTGACCCTCACATGGATTTTTAGCCTAGGTTCATTTTCTTGGCTTATGGTTTGACTCACCTCATGACTTGACACTAAGCCTGACTCATCCCATGACCTATATGACTTGACATGTCACTCTTTCCACTCATACCTTTATATCCTTGTCATGTTGTCCCCATGTCCTACTAAAAGTGGTCAACTCATCTTTTTGAAAAAGAGCGTTGCCAACTCACTAAGAGTTTCCATAGCGTACTCCTTGTCCTTTATTCCTTGCCATGATTTGTCATCATTTCGTTGAGGTCATGTTATACCTTGTTTTTATAACCATGGTTTGTTAAAATATGCATTTGAATATTTGGTTTTAATGAGTTTTATAACGGTTTCAAAGATTCGAATGTTATAAAACTTAGCGTTGTTGAATTTGCTAGTTCAGACAAGTTGCAGATAGCGTTGCGGTATCAGCTGTTGAGGTGGATTTGGAAACTAAGGTCATTGTGGTGATCTCCTAACTAGTTGCAGAGCCTCAAATTTGTCATTAATCCTCCGAGTATTCCATGGGTTCCCTCCTTTGCATAGTGAATTTGTGTGATAGTTGTTGTCTGAATTTTGGTAGCGACCATCTCTGCAAACTACTCCCTCCTTCATCCCTCTCCATCCACATTTTCCCTATCACAGACTTGCAACCATTATCATCTAGTTTTCAGTTATCAAGACACCCATTCACCTTGATCCTGTGTGTTGGGTGCCCATGCAAACACTTATTCCTTGTGTGTGCACTGCGCTACCAAAATCGTTGTTGAAACCTCGCTACTTTTCCCCTTCTTCCTCTACTATTTGGATTGGAGTATCATTAGCTAGGTTTTCAAAGAACATTGTAGCAGTTTTCTTTTCACTATATTGTCATTGTTCAGTTTGATATCTAGAGACAGTAAGAGGAGGGAAAATTGCACTTCTTTCTTTCCAAAAGCCATCAAAACAATGTGAGTTAGAGGAGAATCCTAGGAAAGAGCAACCATTGTTCATGGTCATTCTCCCATTGAAGTTTTCCTATGTTTTCTCTCCCAGCCTTCACTGCACCATAGCCTTTGATCCCCTATCTTAACTCATGGAGACACCTTAGAAGAAATCTCACAAGGGAGGCACTGTGGTCAGAACTGAACCCTCATACATGCATGCACCTATTTGATGTAGAGCCAATGGTTAGGGAATTTTTCCAAAGGGTGGGTTGCCTCTCATTTTTCCAAAACATGTAGAGGGGACATCCTAAAGTAACAAGGAAATTTGCCTCAAATTTTTATGGCCTTAAGACTAAGGTAGGACACCTGGATTTTGAGGTGTCTGAAGCCTCTATTGTAGTAGCCACAGGGATTCCTAACACTAGGGAGAGATGGTTTAAATCTATGACTTTGAATGTTTCCTTCTCCAAGGACTTCCTCAAACCAGATTATCAGACTGACAACTTGTACAAGGGAGTGCCTAGAAGTCATCTAGTTGAAGATTTTGACAAGATGTTGAAGATCATCTAGAGATACTTCACATGTGAGGGAGGGTTTAATATGTTATACCAGTACCATATAAGACTTATGATTCATTTTACTAGTAAAGATGAAATGAATATCCTTTTCTACTTGTTGAGGAGCATGGGAAAAATGTCTAACAGATTCCAAGCCAAATCCAAGGTTATGGACACTAGTGTCTTTCACTCTAGATTGATCAGAATGTTGGTAATGTAACAATTGAAGAAGAGGAATATTTTGTTGGCGACGGAAGTCACTCCTGGATTGCTTGCAGGAGCAGAGCCCGACTCCCATCAGTTTATGTCACGATTTGTTTAATGGGGTGATCGAATGGAAGTTAACTCAAAACGATGTGGTTCTAACTCCGAAACTAGGCCAGGCATGCATGGGCAAGTGAGGTCTTAGATTACTTCAGACAGTGAGTCGTAGTAAAGGTGAGTAGGAGGAAGACTTGTATCGGAGAAATGCAAAGGTTTGTTGTCAACATTAGGTTTCTATCAGACTATAGAAGAATGCATTTAAATGCGAGGTCTTCTTATATTCAAATGCAGAAAACCAGAGAATACAATAGTGCCACAATAAAACCTTTATCATAACACAACTGCAATAATTCATGTGAATCAGTCAATCATTAACTCCCTCGGTATGAGATGAAAGCTAGATGAAAAAGGGGAACTGTCTTTCATAAAACAAGAAATATTACATACATATGCATAACTAGGGAACTAGAGTGTCTGTTAAAACATTACAATCGGGAGCTTTGCTCTACCATCGATCCTTACCAAAATGGAGAAAATGCCTACATATACTTCAAAACAACAACAACAGCAAAAACAAGATGTTGCATTAAAAACATTGCGTCTGCATGTCTTCTGACAGTCTACCCATGCAGACTTAGGATGATCGTGCGCCTATGACAGACACCATCTTAACTGTGCGTGGCTCCAACAAAGGGAGTAGCTGATCCACTAAGTGTCGAGCTAGCGTGTGCATACTTCCTTCGGTTAGTCGAGAACTCGGGCATGGCTCTTTTGGAAAAAAGGGGATACAGGACCCTCTCGAGCAGACCACCTGCCAGACCCGCCATACTTTGCAATTAATGAGTGAGGCGAGGTTTCAACCACCCTCTCTCTTCTTCATTTATTCCCAGCAGGTACCAGGATTTAGATCACGTCGAATCAGTGTCTAGAGAACACAGTGCCCCCCCTCTGAAACTCAATTCGACGCTTTGGGACCCGAGTGGTCAAATGATAAACATTAGCGCCCCTCCTCTAGGCTTGTTCATTTACGACCAGGCGCCAAAACCACGGGCCCGATTCTGGGCGCTATCAACATTTTGGGGTTTGGGGTTTTGAGAAGTGAAGTGACGAGGAGTGCTTGCCCCTCAAACTCCCGAATGCTGACGTGACAAAGATGTGCGTCGCGCGTCCTTCAGATGAATGGACCAAATAGTGCGTTATTATAAAGGGGGCTGCCCCCATTTGTAGGCTCGCTTGATGTGACCTGGCGCTAAGACCGTGAGCTCAGCTTTGAAGATCGCTTATCAACATTTTGGGGTTCGGGGTTTCAAGAAGTGAAGTGACAAGGAGCACTTGCCCCTCGAACTCCCGAATGCCGATGTGACCAGATCTTGCGCCGCGCGTTAATGGATTGGACGACCCAGACTTAGCTTTAAAATATAGGCGCATTCTCTTACGCTATATATCGGGTAACTTGTAGCCCCAAAATCTTGATGACTGTTGATCTGCTTCGTGGATGGATCTCAGTTGCCGACAGAAAAATCTTGCCTGCTCGCTTGACTCGTAACTGGAGAAGAGATCTTTCCGTTGCTGCGCTTGGGTATTTCCCGTTCATCCCGTAGACCTGGGTACCTTAGGCCCAAGACAAGAAATGTCACTAACATTAGGCTCCATGGGGGATAGAGTCGTCCCTGTGATGCTCTAAGAACTCATTCTACAGCTTCAGTGCCTTGCTGTTGGGTTATGGAGTCAGGCTCAAAACATCTTGCTGCTGAAAATACAAGCTGAAAAATAAAAGTAACAAAATAAAGATACATGCTCAAAGGAGCTTATTTATATACAATCCTAAACTAATAAAACTCTTTACATGGGGCTAGGTGAAAGCAGATTTCCACCATAGCCATTCAAGAAGCTTCCTGGATAGAAGCTCCTTCCTTCTGTCAATGATATTAAGCAGGTGGTGTAACCGTGACAGCAGAACGGTTACACTCTTCAACTTCTCCTCATTGGCTGAAGTTGATATGGAATAGGGGGGCTCCAAGGCATAAAGGACATGCCACTCCATGTACTCGCTGATAGGATCATAGAATGAGTGTCAAACCCTGTGAAAAGGGTAGCAACAGGCCTGCTCTGCTCCACAGCTACTCCTACAGGGCTGAACTTCATGAGTCTGCATAGGTGAATGGGCGGGCTCCGGGCAGGAAGTCACCTGTTCCACTAGTTCTTTCTGCTCCTCTTCTTGGCTCTCCCCCGATTTAGATTCATATTCATCATAAATAGGGACCATGGGGTGGTTCTATTTGCTGACTAGATCTTCAGTATCTTTATAGTGATCAAATGTAGGATAATCTTGTTGCTCATCATCACTATAATATACATCAAAAAGGGGTTGTCCTTCATTGATATGACCCTCCTCCAGAACAGTGATCCTGTCAAAAATTTCCATTTCAGGGATAGTGGGACCTGCTACTTTTGGCTGCCCATACATAATCCTTTTCTCTTTAATCCCAGGTAAAAATATATCATGAGAAACCCCCTGGGGGAAAAGAGAAGAATCCTCTTCCACAACTAACCCCTCTTTTAAAAAGAGAGTGTCTTCGTCATCATGAGCAGAGCTGCTAGGAACATCTGCTTCAACCCGATATCCAGGTGAGTCATCTACCATGGACCACATTTGCTCTATAAACTCACAATTTCCACAAGAGGCATGTTGATCATTATGAACATCTAAAGGAATATAGGCATCTGATATGATGTCAGATGCTTCTGTTCTAGGGCTAACACAATTAATATCATTCAAAACCTCCATATTTTCCTGGCAAATTATTTCCTCCACAATAAAAGCTTCATCATGGACCTGGTCTTTAGGGCTAGCAGAGGCTTCATGAAGCGAAGAAAACTCCTCACAACAGTTTTCAAACAAACAATCAATTGGATAGTAGTCTTTACAAAATGAATTGAAAGTTGTATGAAAACCTGTTAAAGAGTGGATGCTCGCAGCGGGAAGAGATTGACACCACTCAAGAGCAGCTCCCTTCAATGAATACCTGAAGAGCTTAATCCAGACATCCTCATGCGTGATATTGTGTCGGTGAATAGCCTCATGGAAGTCCAGTAAATTCTCAGCTGGTTCCTCCCAACTTGTTGCATGAAATTCAGGGAGGAAATCTTCCCATTGGTCTCTATCAGGAAGTGCATTAGGAAAACCAACTATTTGGGAAAAGTCACAGAAAGCAAACCTTTGAGCCATAATTTTCTCCATATCGAAACAGTGGAGTCGCCAATCGATCCTCGAATCATGGGGTCGCCAGGTGAAAGATTCACAGCTTCAAATGTGCCTAGTCCTTGTTCACCATCAAAGGCCAGATCTTAATGTTGTCGTTACCCCAGGAAGCTTCTCAGGCTGAGAAAGCAACTGCTGAAACCTTCTCGAGAAAGCTCCTTAGGGTCAGCTTTCAGGTGTGCTAACAGTAGTCACAACTGAAACAGTGATGTGGAAACAATGGAGTCACCACAGTGGAGTCGCCAGGTGCACAATAGAAATATTTAAGGGCTCTGATGTCTAATGCACCTTTAGAATCAGAGGCTCAATGTCGTTCTTCCCAGGGAAAAATATTCAACTTCGTCCCTGGCAACAGTGCCAGAAATGTTGGCGACGGAAGTCACTTCTGGATTGCTTGTAGGAGCAGAGTCCGACGCCCATCAGTTTATGTCACGATTTGTTTAATGGGGTGATTGAATGGAAGTTAACTCAAAACGATGTGGTTCTAACTCTGAAACTAGGCCAGGCATGCATGGGCAAGTGAGGTCTTAGATTAATTCAGACAGTGAGTCGTAGTAAGGGTGAGTAGGAGGAAGACTTGTATCGGAGAAATGCAAAGGTCTGTTGTCAACATCAGGTTTCTAGCAGACTGTAGGAGAATGCATTTAAATGCGAGATCTTCTTATATTCAAATGCAGAAAACCAGAGAATACAACAGTGCCACAATAAAACATTTATCATAACACAACTGCAATAATTCATGTGAATCAGTCAATCATGAACTCCCTCAGTATGAGATGAAATCTAGATGAAAAAGGGGAACTATCTTTCATAAAACAAGAAATCTCACATATAGATGCATAACCAGGGAACTAGAGTGTCTGTTAAAACATTACAATCAGGAGCTTTGCTCTACAATTGATCCTTACCAAAATGGTGAAAATGCCTACATATACTTCAAAACAACAACAACAACAAAAATAAGATGCTGCATTAAAAACATTGCGTCTGCATGTCTTCTGACAGTCTACCCATGCAGACTCAAGATGATTGTGCACCTATGACAGACGCCATCTTAACTGTGTGTGGCTCCAACAAGGGGAGTAACTGATCCATTAAGTGTCGAGCTAGCATGTGCAGACTTCCTTCGGTTAGTCGAGAACTCAGGCATGGCTCTTTCAGAAAAAAGGGGATACAGGACCCTCTCGAGCAGACCGCCTGCCAGACCCGCCATAGTTTGCAATTCATGAGTGAGGCAAGGTTTCAACCACCCTCTCTCTTCTTCATTTATTCCCAGCAGGTACCAGGATTTAGATCACGTTGAATCAGTGTCTGGAGAACACAGTGCCCCCCCTCTGAAACTCAATTCGACGCTTTGGGACCTGAGTGGTCAAACGATAAACATTAGCGCTCCTCCTCTAGGCTTGTTCCTTTACGACCAGGCGCCAAAACCATGGGCCTGATTTTGGGTGCTATCGACATTTAGGGGTTCGGGGTTTCGAGAAGTGAAGTGACGAGGAGCGTTTTCCCCTCGAACTCTCGAATGCCAACCTGACACGGATGTGCACCGCACGTCCTTCAGATGAATGACCCAAATAGCACGTTATTATAAAGGGGGCTGCCCCCATTTGTAGGCTCGCTTGATGTGACCTGGCACTAAGACCATGAGCTTGGCTTTGAAGATCGCTTATCGGCATTTCGGGGTTCGGGGTTTCGAGAAGTGAAGTGACGAGGAGTGCTTGCCCCTCGAACTCCCGAATGTCGATGTGACCAGATCTTGCGCCACGTGTCAATGGATCAGACGACCCAGACTTAGCTTTAAAATATAGGCGCTTTCTCTTACGATATATATCGGGTAACTTGGCAGCCCTGAAATCCCGATGACCGTTGTTCTGCTTTGTGGATGGATCTCGGCTGCCGATAGCAAAACCTTGCCCGCTCGCTTGACTAGTAACCGAAGAAGAGATCTTTCTGCTACTGCGCTTGGGTATTTCCCGTTCATCCCGTAGACCTAGGTACCTTAGGCCGAAGACAAGAAATGTCGCTAACACATTCCTTGAGAGAAATTCATTGTTTATGCTCACATGAAGTTGGACACAGCTTCAACTCCTTGGTCGGAGATGAAAAGTCCTTTTCCATCTACTAGTGATGCTCCAACAGGAAAAATCAGGAAAAGAAAGAGTAAATCCATTACTCAAGACAAAGAGGTTGTTAAGGAAGTTGAATAAGCAGAGAGGGAGGCTTATCATTCTCCACAGAGAGACTTTTCACCTCCTCCTGCACCAGAATTGGAAGAGGTCCCTTCCTCTACTAAAGACACAACCCAGAAAGGAAGAAAATTGCATTTCACTTCATCTCCCTCATAAACTAGCAAAAAACTCAGGAAACCTTTCACAATATCATCAGCTCTGAAGGAGGTTGTTGAAGCACAAGTTCTACCAAAGGTTTCTATTCTATTAAAAAAAAAAGAAAAGGGTAAAGGCATTGAGAAGCCTATTGAGATGGTAAACAAAGCCGTTGTACAACAGAAATATGAAAGTGAAGAAATGAAGAATCCTGTTGATATTATCAACATTAGAACTCCACCTAGCAATCACATCGTCAAAAGATTGATTAGACAGCTCAGGGAGGCTAGGAAGGAGGTTGCTCGCTTGAAATCAGAGGGTTTATCCGAAAGAATTAAGATGAAGGAGATCATGGATAGTTACAGAAACACTCTTGATTTGGAAATATTTGTAGCTAGAAGAGCCCTTCCTCTCCATAAACAACTCAATAACCTCTATAGGAAAAACAGGGGCTTTCAATCTCAGAACAGAAAACTCAAGGCAGAATTGTAACACTTCAAGGATGAAGTGGCCCAGAGGAATTTGAATATGTTGGTTGAAGCTTCCATTGAAAAAGAGGAACTAGTAGTGAATAAAACCACACCTGCAGTTAAGAAGCCTGTCACTACAAAAGGAAAGAATGTTGTTCTGCTAGAAGGAAGTCCTCCTTCCACAAGAAGGAGTGTTAGGTGGATGAAATAGTTTGGGGGTATAATCTTCATTTTTTAGAGTGGTCTCTTTTTGCAAGAGTAAGTGATCAAGGATGTATTATTTTTCCCACTTACACAAGCATTTATAGGCTCCTAACCTATCAGCTCAAGTTTTTGGTACTTTTCAAAAGATTAGTCTCCTTATACAGAAAGAGCACAGGCATTCTGTAGTGTTATGGCACTACAGAATCGTCTATTTTAGCATATCCTTCCAGTTTTCTACCTACAGTACTACCAAATATCCTAAGATTGGACTTAACGATGGCACTGTGAGTTCCACAGGAATGCTACAAAATATCCTAAGACTGAACTTAACGATGGCGCTGCGAATTCCACAGGAATGCTACCAAATCTCCTAAGTTGTGTAATGATGGCGCTATCGAATTTGTAAGGATATATTACAGTGGTGCTACCAAATTTGTTTTGATTATGGGCGCTACCCTTTCTACAGGACCAGTTTAGTGAGGGTGCTACCAGGTCCATAGATATATGCAGGCTCAGAGCTACCAATTCCGCAAAGATATAAAGTCTCATCACTACCAATTTTGCAGTCCTATTTTGGATCTACACTACAAAATGTGCATAGTATTTTGTAAAGGCGCTACAAAACATTGCAACTCGACATGCTATTAAACAATTCTACCAACTGGTACCTGAAATCAAGTGGTTCGAGTTTATCACTCTGGTGGGTGGCCGATGATGTGGAGAAGGGCTAGGATCATAGGTGGTAGCATGGTGTCAACTTACAACCTCTGCAGGACACTTGGCATGGAAAGGGATGCGCATCAATGAAGACAATGTCAGTTAAAAGTTTGTTGGATTAGTTGCCAACATGTTTCCTTTTTTATAGCATTGTTGTTAGTACAACTATTAGATTGACTAGCTGATTTGGAGAATCCTATGGGAGGAAGGCCAGCTCACAGCTCTTGTTGTTGCCTTCCCTTTTTTGTTATAAATAGACATTCCGAATGTTTTAGAGGGTTTGAATGGTTGAGCTAGGCTCCCTTATTGTAATATTTTGATTAAGCAGACTAGTTCTCTAGTTATGTACTTGACTTGAGAACTTTTGATTAATATAAGTCAGTTTCTCTTATTCCATATTCTTGCCTCTATATTGAAGTTGTCATGATTGAATGATTCACATGAGATTGTTATAGTTGTATTATGATGAATGTTTGATTATAGTACTGTTATGATGTTCACCATTGTTCTTTAAACTTTAAATTCAAGATGATCTTGTGTTTGAGTTTTTCCTCCTTAGGTTGCTTGAAGACCTGATGTCAATAGAAAAACTCCACATTTCTCTCACTAAATTCTTCCTTCTATTCACTTTTAATCTGATTCACTAACTGAAGTTGATCAAGACCTCAATTGCTTGTGCTCGCTAGCCCAGATTTCTGAGTTAAAACATTATTATCTTGAGTCTTGTCCATTTGACCTTTAAAACACTCATTAACTTTTACACATAATCTGATGGGTACTAGGCTTATCCTCTCTGCAATCTAAGGGTGATTCCTAGTGCTAACATTCTTGGCGCCTTTGTCGAGGAACAAATTGCAAACATTTTTGTGGGATTGAATGACAAATCTTACTGATTCTGAAGGTGCATTAGAACTCAGTACATTGAAGATTGCAGCTTGCACCTGGTGACTCCATTGTTTCAGCTGTGGCTCCTAAAGACATACACATGAGGTCAACTTCACAACTAACATAGACTTCACCTAAAGCTGACCCAGAGAAGATAATCAAGAAGGGGAAAGCTTCTCAAGAATTTTTTTCTATTGTTGTATCAGGTACTTCTGGTTAGTTTTCTGTTTCCATTCTTAATACACCAGTTGTTATATCAAGTAATCCTCCTTTACCTTATGCTAAAGTATCTAAGAATTTGGATTTTGAAAATTTTCCTGTTAAATACTTCTCTTTTGACCCAGAACTGAAAGAAGAAATTTTGAAATCCTTGTCTTTCCTAATATTGTGAAGTGGTTCAGACATGAGAGTCTTGAAGATTTTCCTACCTTAGGTTTTTCTACTCCTCCTCCTATCAAAATTTATGTAGCCAAAGAGGAGGAAACCTCATCTCCCTTGCATCCTATACCATCTTCCTCCAAGACTCATCCTTCTGCTATGAAAACTTAAATCCCTCCTTCCTACATTCCTTTTTCTCCTAAGCTACACACAATCGAATCTCCTTCTCCTCCTTGTTCTCCTACAGTCCAAAATACAATGGTAGCTGCTAATGTTCCTAAAAATAGGATGGATGCCATAGTAGCTGCTAGGTATGCACCTTTTGTCTTACTTCAGCCTATGAATTCTCTCTTTGTTGGAGATTACTTAAAATGCATGCCCAAATTCACAGGAGAAGAAGACATAACTACTGAAGAACACTGTGTTTCCTTCTATAGTTATGCATACAATCTAAACATTGAGAATGAGGATGTGTGGATTAGATTCTTTGTCCAAAGCCTTGATGGTGAGGCTAGGAAATGGTTTAGGGGTTTGAATCTTGGATCCATTGATGGGATTGAAGCTTTAGACGATGCTTTCTTGAGACAGTGGGGGGATAAGAAATATTTTTTGTATTATATCACATAATTTGGATCCCTAAAGAGGAAAGAGGGAGAGTTTGTCTCTAAATTCTCCAAGAGGTTCAATAAAATGTAAAATAAAATCCCTTCTGAGATAAAGCCTACATAAACCTCTGCCAAGATCACCTATGCCAGTGCTTTTGACCTCAAGTTTTTCCTTCTACTGAGAGAAAGAATATCTTCCTCCTTAGCTCATATGCAAGATGCAGCCTTAGAAGTAGAATCTAACATAGTGACATCTGACAAACTTAGGGGAACACCTGATACGGACAAGAGAAATAATAGAGCTGAAGCTTCAACCTCTTATTCCTCTGTTGTCCATCCTCAAGTTGACGAACTTACCAAATTAGTAAAATCACTTTCTACTGAGATGGAGAAGTTAAAACTTGAAGGAAAACAAAAAAATACACAAAATGTTGATAACAGAGGTAACTTCAGAAGACCAAATATTTCTCCTTAGATCCTTCCAAGAGATCCAAGAAACAGAGATAGGGATGATCAAAAAGTCATAACTCCTTTACAAAACAACCTTGTTGTTGATGAAGGAGAGGATGAAGAAACTAATATTGAGATCTATTTCCTTGGTGACACCTCCTCATACCCTCACTTGAACCAATCTGCATATGAAAAATATCTCATGGATAATCAAATAAATGAATTGAGTAAGGGCGAGAAAAGAAAAAAAAATCCTAATAGATACAATCTGAGGTCCAAAAAGAGAGAGGAAAAGGTTGACACTTAAGATCATCCCACCAAAGCAGAAGATTATGCTAAGCTTGTGGAAACTGGAAACAAAGAGAAATATGTACAAATCCCTCAAGATTTGATTAAGAATCCTACTCCAGAAGTTAAGGAGATTTTGAAATCTCCACCTTCCTTTAGTTTTGAAAATGAAATTCAAAAAATAAAAATTCATGTCCCTTTTTTAGAACTGATAAAAAATGAGGAGTTCAAAAAATATCTTTCTAAAATGTTGCACCCCGAACCTTCATCCAATTCTACTAATTCAACCAACCTCCAAGATAAAAAAGCAGCAGTCATCTTAGGACCTTTGATATAATACAGAGATGATTCATCCCCTCCCTTCTATACATCATTGAATGTTCATGATAAAGTGCTACATAATTTCTTGATGGACTCAGGGGCATCTCACAATCTCATGCCAAAAGAAGTCATGGATGAACTTGGATTACAAATTACAAAAACTTACCATGACTTATATTCTTTTGACTCTAGGAAAGTGAAGTGTCTTGGGGTCATCAAAGATCTAGTTGTGACCTTGTTTTAGTTTCCTATGAAAAGTGTGGTCATGGACATTGTGGTGGCCAATGGCCCCCCTAAGTTTGGTATATTATTTTCAAGATCTTGGATAAAAATACTAGGGGGAACCTTGCAGATGGACCTTACATATGCCACCATTCTTGTTTTTTGGGGGGGACATAGAAGGCTTTACAGGGAAGCTCAATTGGCCTACATCAGTAGTGACAAAGCAAACCCCACTAACCATACTATATACTCACTTGATACTGATTTTGGATCTAGTATATTGCATCTCACTGATGCTCCTGAACCTCCTCTTGAAATCAGAAAAGAGTCCATTAATTTTTGTGAAGATTCTCCTCCGACTACCTATGTTTGGAAGATGGTTTTTGATGGAGCTTCTTCTAAGGAAGTTTTTGGTGCTGGAGTAGTCTTTGTTTCACCTACTCAAGAGACTGTATCTGTGTCCTACAAGCTATAATTTGAAACTACCAACAATGTGGCAGAGTATGAAGCTCTTGTTTTGGGTTTGAGAGTTGCAAAAGACATGTTGATTGAAGAGATATCAGTGTTTGGGGATGCTGAATTAATTGTCCATCAAATCAAAAATCTATATCAAGCTAAGCACCCTAGGCTAAGGACTTATAGAAACAAAGTTTGGGATCTTGTTGACAGTTTCTTCTTAGCTTTCAATATCTCATTTATTCCAAGAGAGGAGAACACCATGGATGATTATTTTGCTATTTCAGCAAGTAATTTCAGAGTCCCTTTGCCACCTAAACTCAAATATGATGTAGAAGTGAAGTATAGACCCTCTATACTTGACAATGTGAAACATTGGAAGGTATTTGAGGATGATCTTGAGATTAAAAGATTTCTTGAGACTGTTGATGAGTTTTCTGCATTACATATTGATCAAGATCATGATTCTAAAAATAGCCTTCATGCTGATGTTTTTCGAAATAAAATTGCTAACCATCATATTGTTCAGTTTCTTAGTAACCATATTCCAAAAGGACTAGTTCATTTGGAGAGATTGTTCAATAGAAATGATGTGGTTGTAAAGGTTAAAGGTTCAAATGATGATGTTGATGTGACTGAATGCAATGTCGATACAAATAAGGATCCCAAATATGTCAAGTTGTCTAGTATCTTGTCAAAGGAACAAAGGGCTGAATATGTTGAGTTGTAAAAAGAGTTTCTTGATGTGTTTTCTTGGACATATGAAGATCTAAGAAAATACGACACAAGCATAATTAAACATAAGATCCCTTTGAAGGAAGAGACCAAGCCATTTAGGCAGAAGCTGAGACAAATAAATCCTATGTTGTTGCATATCATGGAAAAAGAGGTAAAAAAACTTTTGGATGCCAAGATTATCATTCCTTTGAGATATTATAAATGGGTGGCCAACTTGGTCCCAGTGAGAAAGAAGAATGGAGAAATAAGAATTTGTGTCGATTTCATAAATTTGAATAGAAGCTCTAAGAAAGACAATTACCCTTTGCCAAAGATGGAGCACATATTACAGAGGGTGACAGGTGCATCTAAGATGTCTATGATTGATGGATTTTCTAGCTAGAATCATATCTTTGTTTTGCCTGAAGATAGAGAGAAGACAACCTTCACTACTCCTTGGTGTACATTCATGTACGCTAAAATGAAATTTGGATTGATAAATGTAGGAGCGACCTTTCAACGATCCATGGAAATTTCCATTATTGGGGAGAAGGACAAGTCTGTAGTCATTTATTTGGATGACATCATAGTGTTCTCACAATATGCTAAAGAACATTATCATCGTTTGAAAAAGGTCTTCTTGAAATGCAAAAAATTTGGTCTCTCTTTGAATCCAAAAAAGTCATTGTTTTCCATCAAGGAGGGGAAATTATTGGGGCACATTGTATCAGCTAAAGGGGTAAGGATTGATTCAAGAAGAGTAGAATCTATCCAGACCTTGTCTCTCCCTAGATCCAAGAAATAAGTTCAGTCTTTCTTGGGGAAATTCAATTTTTTGAGAAGGTTTGTTTCAAATTTTATTGAATTGGTAAAGTATGTTACAACCATGGTGAGGAAAGGAAATGAAATCAAATGGACTACTGAGTCTTGAAATTCATTTGATCAAATCAAAAAGGATTTGACTGACACACCTATGCTCATCATCCCTGATTACTCCAAGGATTTTCT
>ML780654.1:0-12275 GCA_009831015.1 Picea engelmannii | reverse complement strand
ATTGATATGATGCCCTTGATGAGAATGATAGATGTCCAAGTGGAAACCAATTGATAAAGATGGATCATTGATATGATGCATTGATGAAAATGGATCAATGAGTTGTCATTGATACATGATGCATAGTTGATATATGTGATGCAGTGGTGAATTGATATTGTCTTATCATGGTTGATAAGGTGCACAAATGGATGAACTCCAAAGTGCTCCCCTTATGGTGAAATCCCTCACAGGAAGACACTTTACGGATTGAGTTATTCTAGAAGAATGGTTGGAGGACCCATGCTTTCATGTGGATTAATGAGATGAATATCAATGAAGCTATTGGTGAAACTATCCTAGATGGATAGTGCTTGACATGCCATTTCTGGTGGTATGTGGAATGTCACATAACTCCTCACGGTTTGAGAGTTATGGCTCCACAAAGTTGAAGGACCCCCATATGATGGCTTGAAGCCCCAAAAGGTCAAAGAAGTCAAAGTGCTTGAAAAGAAGAAATCATTATTTAAATGATAAAGTAAAGTGACAAAATCAAGAAAGATTATGATAAGATAATGTGACAAAATAAAGAAGGAATATTTAAATGATAAAGTATTGGAGAAATTTCTATTCATGGAAAGTGGTTAACCCTAAAATAAGGAAAATAGGTTAAGTGACAAATAAATGAGTTAAGTAACCTAAAAATGGGTTAAGTGACCTAGATAATGAAAGTATAAATAAGAAGCTAGGATCTTTTGTAAAATTTACATTTTAGTGAGAATCCCTTTTGTGGATCAATGGAGAGATTCTTGTGAATATCTTGTGGAGTCTTGATGGAGAGCTTATTCTGAGAGCATCCTATTTATGTGGATATCTTGAGCATGATTGAAGATCTATTTTGAGGAAGAGAACGAGAGGAGGATCTCATGGATGCATCAAAGTTTCGGCAATGGCGGAGATCTTGACAGCAAAAGTCTCGGATTCACAGAAAACTCTATTTTCTGATGTCCACATGGGTTGTCTGTGTATAGGGTGCCTGTACACATGGGCTAGTTGTGTATAGGTTGAGTGTACACACAAGCTGACTGTGTACAAGGAGCGTGGAGTGGATAAAATCATGGAGATTTTTGTTTGAGCTGGTGCCAAGCTCCTGGATGATGAGGCAAGTTCCAGATCTGCATTCTATGGCCTCAGATCTATCACTAAGACACTGGTATTGTTACATTATTGTCTTAATGGATACTATTGTTTGATGTGTTGTGAATGCTTAGGGCATTCTTGGTATGGCTTCTATGATGTGGTTTAGTTTGGTTAATTTGGTTGATGGAGTGAGCATCACTCTTGTGACTCAGTAGTGACATGACTACTATGGTGTACTAGTTGCTTATACATGATTGAGATAACATTCATATTGATTTGTTGAGGAGCATGAGCAAGCTATTGGAGAGATTGGACATATTTTGACTGGCTATGGGTTAGTTTGGACAGTGGAAGACAGAAGAGAAAGTGATTGTAGGTTGCAGAGGATCTGAGCATGTGAAGAAAAGAAAAACTCTAGTTGCTTAGAAGCATATGCATGTTGCATTATACATTGGCTGCATTCACACGTGAGTTGTAGTGAGCCAGAGTGCGTGCACACGCGGGCTGCACTACTGACAGGTCGCGTACCTGTTGACAGATTGATATCTGTTGAGGATTGTTTCCTCATCTTAGTTGATGCTGAGGGTGTAAGTTGAGTCTTGCATTATAGAGCAGGTTCTCTTACAAAGTTGTACTCTATTCAGTTATTGCTGATAAACCCCAAGGATTGTAGTCCATAATAAAAATAAAATTGTACATACATCTTGTGTTCTTTGTGTTCATTGTGGTGATGAATTGTGATATATTGCTGATATGTGCTCACATCTAACTGGTTATAAATGACAACAATGGGTAATGAATAAATGTTGAATGCTAATTGATGAGTTTTTGTGCAAGAGGGAAGTTTTGGGAAAAATATCCCCACACTCATTCGCCCCCCCCCCCTCTAAGTGTGGTAGGTGTCTCCAACAGAAATAAAATATGACATCATGGAAAATAAGGCCTATGCTTTGGTCAAAGATCTCAAGGATTTCAGAGTCTACGTGTTGCATTCAAAATCCATTTCATAAGTCCCTTCAGCCTCGGTGAAAGAGATTCTTATTCATCCTGACATAGAAAGAAGAAGGAGCAAATGGTTTTCCAAAATTCTTGAATTTGATATTGAAATAAATCCCACCAAATTGGTTAAAGGCCAAGGTTTAGCTAGGTTTCTGGCTGGATAGAACTACAAAGCTCTGGGGTTTAATTTCATCAACATTGGCTCAGAAAATCAGCAAGTTGAGTTGTCTGATAAAGGTTCTCAAGTCATCCATCCATTGGCAGAATGCACTTGGTATAAGGACATTATATATTTTCTACAGAAGTTGTAGCCTCCTGATGGTATATAGAAGAACAAGGTAAGAGCTTTGAAGATCAAATCAATCAAATACTGTCTTATTGACCAAGTCTTGTATTGTAAAGATCCTTTAGGAGTGCTTTTGAGATGACTAGACCCATAGGAGGCCCAAAAGATTATCTCTGATTTTCATGACAGCTTATGTGGAGGCCATCACTTCAGGAGAACCATAGCCTATAAAATCCTCAAAGATGGGTATTTTTGGCCTAGTCTCTTTATTGATGTTTGTGAAAATATTAGATCTTGTGTCAAGTGTCAAAATTTTTCTGGAAAGCAACAGCTCAAGTCTTTTCCATTGAATCCTGTGGTAGCTTCAGGACCTTTTCAATAGTGGGGCATAGATTTTATTGGGGAAATTCATCCCGCTTCAAGTGGTCATCATAGGTGGATATTGACTACCATTGATTACTTTACTAAGTGGATAGAATCCATCCCTACAAGGAATTCCTCCCACAAGGTAATCATTGGTTTTCTTGAAGATATTATGGCGAGATTTGGTTGTCTGAACAGAATTGTTACTGATAATGTTGCATCTTTCAAAGTTGAACCATTGATCAAGTTTTGTGAACAGTATGGAATTACATTGGTTCATTCTACTCCTTACTACCCCCAAGAGAATGGATTGGCAGAGTCCTCTAACAAGATCCTTATAAAGATCATCAAAAGACTGTTAGAAGACAACAAGAAAGCATGGGAATCAAAGCTTAAATTTGCTTTGGGGGATGATAGAGTGACAACAAAGAGATCTCTTGGTGTCTCTCCTTTTCAACTTGTGTATGGATTTGAGGCTATCTTTCCTTCTCAACTTGCCTTGTCTGTGGAAAAATTATTCCAAGACTTCCAAGGAGAACCTGATGATATGATCAGAAGAATACAACAGCTGGTAGAAGTGTAGTAGACCAGAGAGAAGCTATTGGAAAAATCATAGGACCATCAACAGAATATCAAGCAAGCCTTCGACAAGAAGGTAAGAAAAATAGATTTATAGATGGGAGATTTAGTGCTCAAGTGGGATGCACCCAAGCAAGACAAAGGCAAGCACGATAAATTTGAGACCTTGTGGATTGGTCCCTTCAAAATTTTTGAGGTATTTTCAAATAAAACTTATAAGTTGCAGAATTTGGAGGATTCCGAAGTTTTTGGTGGCCCTATCAATGGGCATTTTCTAAAAAAATATTTTTCTTAAGCCATGAATGGCTTTCTATGCCATTGTAAATATCATTTTTGTTTTATTTTTTATTGAATAAGTGACCCCATAGCCCTAGGATAAGGCATTGAAACTACTTGTTCTTGGCAGCCCACAGGGAGCATGCCATCCCCTATGGAGCCAATGTTATCACACTAAGTTGCCTTGGGTCTTTAGTCCTTAGTTTTAAGTTTTTAATCCTTTAGATTTTAAATTTTGCTTCATTTTCTTACTGTGATTTACTTAGGTTAGCTTGAATAAATAAAGGCTTGACTGTTGGCTCATTTTTTGACCCTCACATAGATTTTTATCCTAGGTTCATTTTATTGGCTTAGGGTTTGACTCGCCTCATGACTTGACACCAAGCCTGACTTAGCCCATGACCTACATGACTTGACATCTCAATCTTTCCACTCATACCTTTATATCATTTCCATGTTATCCCTATGTCTTATTAAAAGTGGTCAAATCATGTTTTTGAAAAAGAGTGTTACCAACTCACTAGGAGTTTTTGTAGCGCACTCCTTGTCCTTTCTTCCTTGCCATGGTTCGTCATCATTTCACTGAGGTAATGTTCTACCTTGTTTTCAGCACCATGGTTCATTAAAATATGCATTCAAATATTTGGTTTTAATGGGTTTGATAACGATTTCAAAGATTCAAATGTTATTAAACTCGACGCTACTAAAACTGCCAGTTCAGACCAATTGCAGAAAGTGTTATGGGATCATCTATTGAGGTGGATTTAGAAGCTAAGGTGGTCATGGTGATCTCCTAACTAGTTTTAGAGCCTCAAAGTTTTCATAACTCCTCCAGGTATTCCGTGGGTTCCCTCCTTTGCATAGTGAATTTGTCTGATAGTTGTTACCTTAGTTTTGTTAGCGACCATCTCTGCAAATCGCTCCCTCCTTCATACCTCTCCATCCATATTTTCCCTATCATAGACTTGCATCCATTATCACTTGGTTTTTAGTTATCAAGATACCCATTCACCTTTCTACTGAGTGTTGAGTGCCCATTCAAACACTTATTCCTTGTGTGTGCACTGTGCTACCAAAATCGTTGTTGAAACCTCACTACTTTTCCCCTGCTTCCTCTACTATTTGGATTGGACTATCGTTAGCTAGGTTTTCAAAGACCATTGTAGCAATTTTATTTTCACTATATTGTCATTATTCAGTTTGAGATCTATAGACAGTAAGGGGAGGGAAATTTTCATTTCTTGCTTTCCAAAATCCATCAAAACAGTGTGAGTTAGAGGAGAATCCTAGGAAAGAGCAGCCATTGTTCACTGTCACTCTCCCATTGAAGTCTACCTTCATTTTCTCTACTAAGCTTCACTACACCATAGCCTTTGATCCCTTATCTTGACCCATGGAAACACCTCAGAAGAAGAAATCTCACAAGGGATGCACTGTGGTCAGAACTGAACCCTCAGAGATGCACCTATTTGATGTAGAGCCAATGGTTAGGGGATTTTTTCAAAGGGTGGGCTGCCTCTCATTTTTCCAAAACATGCAGAGGGGAAATATTGAAGTGGCAAGGCAATTTGCCTCACGTTTGGATGGCCTTAAGACTAAGGTAGGAGACTTGGAGTTTGATGTGTCTGAAGACTCTATTACAACAACCATTGGGATTACTAACACTGGGGAGAGATGGTTTAAATCTATGACTTTGAATTATTCCTTCTCCAAGGACTTCCTCAAACCATATTATCAGACTGACAACCTATCCAAGGGAGTGCCTAGAAGTAATCTAGTTGAATATTTTGACAAGATGGTGAAGATCATCTAGAGATACTTAACATGTGAGGGAAGGTTTACTATGTTATACCAGTACCATATAAGACTTATGATTCATTTTATTAGTAAATATTAAATGAATATCCCTTTCTACTTGTTGAGGAGCATGGGAAAAATGTCTGATAGAGTCCAAGCCAAATCCAAGGTTGTGGGCACTAGTGTCTTTCACTCTAGATTGATCAGAATGTTGGTAATGGAAGAATTGAAGAAGAGGAACATTCCTTGGGAGAAGTTCATTGTTTTTGCTCAAATGAAGTTGGACACAGCTTCAACTCCTCAGTCAGAGATACAAAGTCATTTTCCATCTACTGGTGATGCTCCAGTAGGAACAAGCAAGAAAAGAAAGAGTAAATCTATTGCTCAAGACAAATAGGTAGTTAAGGAAGTTGAAGAAGCAAAGAGGGAGGCTTATCTTTCTCCACAGAGAGACTTTTCACCTCCTCCTACACCAGAATTGGAAGAGGTCCCTTCATTTGCTAGAGCCACAACCAAGAAAGGAAGAAAATTACATTTCTCTTCATCTTCCTCAGTAGCTAGCACAAAATTCAAGAAACCTTTCACAAGATCATCAACTCTCAAGGAGGTTTTTGAAGCACAATTCCTACCAAAGGTTTCTATTCTGAAGAAAAAAAGAGACAAGGGTAAAGGCATTGAGAAGCCTATTGAGATGGTAGACAGAGCCCCTATACAACAGAAATATGAAGGTGAAGCCATGAAGAAGCTTGTTGAGATTATAAACATTAGCACTCCACCTAGCAATCACACCTTCAAAAGATTGATTAGACAACTCAAGGAGGCTAGGAAGGAGGTTGCTCACTTGAAATCACAAGGTTTATCTAAAAGAATTAATATGAAGGAGCTCATGGATAGTTATAGCAATACTCTTGATTTGGCAAGATTTGCAGCTAGAAGAGCCCTTCCTCTCCATAAACAACTCAAGAACCTTTATAGGAAAAATAGAGGCTTTCAGTCTTAGAACAGAAAACTCAATGCAGAATTGCAACACTTGAAGGATGAAGTGGACCAGAGGAATTTGAATGTGTTGGTTGAAGCTGCCATTTAAAAAGAGGAACCAGTAGTGAAGAAAAGCACACCTGCAGTTAAGAAGCATGTCACTACAAAAGGAAAGCATGTTGTTCTGCTACAAGGAAGTCATCCTTCCACAAGAAGGAGTGATAGGTTGATGAGATAGTTGGGGGGTATAAACTTCATTTTTGAGAGTGGTCTCTTTTTGCAAGAGTAAGTGATCAAGGATGTATTATTTTTGCCACTTATACAAGAATTTACAGGCTCCTAGCCTATCATCTCAAGTTTTTGGTGCTTTTCAAAAGATTAGTCTCCTCATACAAAAAGCGCATAGACATTTTGTAGCACTATGGCACTGCAGAATCATCTATTTTAGCATGTCCTGCCAGTTTTCTACCTACATTGCTACCAAATATCCTAAGACTAAAATTAACGATGGTGCTGCAAATTCCATAAGAATGCAACCAAATATCCTAAGTTGTCTAACGATGGCGCTACTGAATTCATAGGTATATATTACAGTGGCACTACCAAATTTGTTTTGATGATGGGCGCTACCCATTTTGCAGGACCAGTTCAGTGAGGGTGCTACCAAATCCGCAGAGATATGCAGGCTTGGCGCTACCAATTCTACAAAGATATACAGGCTCGACACTACCAATTCTGCAGTCTTGTTTTGGATCTACGCTATGAAATATGCAAAGTATTTTGTAAAGGCACTACAAAAACTCACTACCCATCGTGCTATTGAACGATGCTACCAACTGGTACTTGGAATCAAGTGGTTCAATTTTATCACTCTGGTGGGTGGCTGATGATGTGGAGAAGGGATAGAATCATAGGTGGCAGCATGATGTCAACTTACAACTTCTGCAGGACAATTGGCATGGAAAGGGATGCACATCAATGAAGACAATGTCAGTTAAAAGTTTGTTGGATTAGTTTCCAACATGTTTCCTTTTTAATAGCATAGTTGTTAGCACGGTTGTTAGATTGCATAACTGATTTGGAGAATCCTATGGGAGGAAGGCCAACTTGCACCTCTAGTTGTTGCCTTCCCTTTTTTTTTATAAATAGACATTCCAAATGTTTTAGAAGGTTAGAATGGTTGATCTAGGCTCCCTTATTGTAATATTTTGATTAAGCAGACTAGTTCTCTGGTTATGTACTTGACTTGAGAATTTTTTATTAATATAAGTCAGTTTCTCTTATTCCATCTTGTTGCCTCTATACTGAAGATGTCATGATCGAATGATTCACATGAAATTTTTATAGTTGTATTATGATGAATGTTTGATTATAGTACTGTTATGATGTTCTTTAGTGTTCTTTAAACTTTGAATTCAAGAAGATCTTGTGTTTGATTTTTTCCTCCTTAGGTTGCTTGAAGACCTGATGTCAATAGAAGTCCTCTACATTTCTCTCACTAAATTCTTCCTTCTATTCATTTTTACTCCCATTCACTGACTAAAGTTGATCAAGACCTTAATTGCTTGTGCTTGCTAGCCCATATTTATGAGTTAAAACATTATTATCCTAAGTCTTGTCCATTTGACCTTTAAATTACTCATTAAATTTTACACATAATATGATGAACATTGGGCTTATCCTCTCTACAATATGAGGGTGATTCCTAGTGCTAACACCTTCCATTACTGCGAACTGAAGGCATCAATGGATATTCCCATTCGATACCATTCATTCAGGGTTCTGACAAGTTTGGCAGCCTCACCACCCTTAAAACTCAAGGTATCGAGGAATATACCTTTCCATTGATAAATGATACACATGCACATTATGTCTCCTCAACCAATGGATGAGATCTATTTAGGGGTCTAAGGTTTTCAGCCTTGTTCGACCATGCTCAACTTTCCAACCAATGGGTGACTAATACATGTCAACTCATAATCTCTCTGACTACCCTATTGATAGCCCATGTGACACACACCCGACCCCTAATTACCCTTTTGAGGGATCGGGTATAATTGTTTTTCTTTTCTCAATTCATCTCGAATCCCTATAACTAGGATTACATTGTCTTCGATTCGACGAGGGTTTTCCAACAACTATAAATTTGTCCAGATATGAGTTCTGGATCAAAAGTTATGGTCTTTCAAAGTTCTTTAGGCCTTCATCAACTAGAGTCTCTCACCACCATGTGGCACCCACGTGGCTGCCTTTCACCAGCATGCCACATCATCATAGCATACAAAGACTCACCCAACCAGAGGTTAACACTTGTCTAGATCTTATAGGCCTATTAAATTGATTAATCATTATCATAATAGAATCTCGCTCTTTACTAATAATTTATTTAATCCCCATTAGGGATAATTGATCTTCATTTATTCATTAACCTCGTAATTACATTTTTATTTGGCGTAAATTATCGGGCTGGTAAAACAAAGGATTACTTCCCTTTCACCTTGGTAGTCCGACATTTCGGGGTGAATTTAGTGTTAATTATTATATTAGTACCTCATCATATTAACTCATAATCTAATCATGTTGCTAAATAGTCTCTTTAATTAATTATATTATAATATAATCATAATGAAACTATATTATAATATAATTAAATATATTAAATGGCACTTAGGATTATTAGTAGTAATTAATACCCAAATCCATGGACTTTCGATGTGATTACTCTCCATACTCATATGGACATAACCAGAACCCCCGAACTCCGAAGTTCTGAAGAGGGTCCTACTTAGGTTATATTATGATGCAAATGTAATTAATTATGCTACCCTATAATATAATAAATTACATTTAATATTTATTATAATTGATTTCATATTCTTAATATCATTAAACATAATATAATGTAATAAATTACATTTAATATTTATTATAATTGATTTCATATTCTTAATATCATTAAACATAATATAATGTAATTAATTACATTTAATATTTATTATAACATTGGAACATGGAAAAGTAGGTTTGGGCCTTCGGCCATTTTAGCTCATGCACTCCATCACCCCAAACATTCTAGAGTCCCGAACTCCTAGAGTCCCAAAGTCACGAAGGGGTCCATACTTATACGTTTTATGCATTAAATATAAATTTTAAAAAGGGAAAGGGATTGGCCTCATCCACGTGTAAATATTATAATAAATTTTTTATTATTATAATATATTATATTGGAAAACACGTCCTTGAGAATTGCACCCAGGTTTAATAAATCCCCAATATTGTATTTTAATATTGGAATGAGGGAGAATCTTCGGGTCAACTACTTCAGCTCTTCAACACACTCTCCATTCCTCAAACATCCTGGAGCCCTGAAGTCTTGAATCCTCGAAGTCCCGAAGTGGTCCCACGTTCATCCATGATGCAGGAGCATTGCCAACAAAGCACGTGTGGAGGACAGTTGGGCACACTAGTGCGTATTTTGAAATATTTTGAATTCCAAAGTTGGCATATTAATTTAATTTTTGCGCCTCTTTCGTCACCTTAGTGAGAAAAACAGAGGTGCTTACAAGCTTAGTTGGGTTAGCTAAGCAGGACAACTGTAAGTGAAAAGGGTTAGAGAAAGAAATATAAAAGAACAACTAAGAATTAAACTAAGAAATAAAAGAACTAAACTATTGAGCATAAGGACATAAGAACAAAAAGACAATAAGACTCATGTCACCAATGGCAAAGTTTATATTAGTGAAAGAAAACACCAAGAAGAAAGAAGAATATGAATCCCTTCTTCCTCCAAGGGAGGGATCTTGGACCCCCACAAATAAGCTCTTCTTACAACTTTGAATGAAAATGGTGAAAGAATCTCAAGAAAATCCACTCAAGAGGTGAGATGGATTGTCCAATGTAATGGTGCTAGTATACTCTTGATGAGAATAGAGGATTCCTCAAGAGAATAGTGGCAACATAACTTTGCTAATGAAATTCCTTGAAAATGAAGTCCACCCATGGCCTTGTTTTATAGCACCTCTTTGAGGTATTGTGAAACCAGCTTGTAGTGTGAAAAGAGGCTAATTAGGGCATTTTTAGGTCTTTGACCAGCCACCCAGTCGGATCTAGTTGAGATTTGGGTGTCAAATCAACTTGGAAGATGAACCAGAAGTGGGTGGGAGGCCGAACAAGCTCATAAATGTGTCGTTCTCATATGTGCGCAGCTTTTAGCAACCACAATCGTGCATCGAGCACATGTGCGCTTTTTCCTACGTTTATGTTTTGCGCATGTGCACGCGCACCTTATGTAGTCATAACACACTTTAATTTTATCACTGATTGTATAGCTTTGGACCTTTTGGAAATGATTTTGTGGTAATTGTGGTCCATGGGTGACCTCATAACTATTTGACAATGTTGGATTCTTGTAACCATTTATGGACGAAATTTCAATGATAACAGATGCCCCCTGATGGATGAGGTTAGGAGCATACGCATAGCCGAAATTCATCAATGTTTCTTCTACTGAGAGTGTCATTGTAAGAGAGAGCAATAGTGAGAGTGTCAAGAGTTAATCATTGGAGGGAGAAGGGAACCTGTAGAACCCAACCTTCCATAAGGTGTGTAAAAAATAAAGTGTGTACAAACTAGGCGGGCATGCCCCATGCTTGTGTCATGTAACTAAAAAAGGAATGGTGTGTTGACGTAGACAACTACAGCACCCTCAGGGGTGGTGGTGATAAAGGCAGAAGACAATTATGCAGAGGAACATACTCTGAATAGTACGTAGTGACATCTGTAAGAAATATCATGAATTCTGTAGGTATTGATAGCCTAGCAAGTTCAGAGGTCTTCAGCAAATATAAGAAATAACTGCAATAGTTGCAAAGTAAGACCCACCGTAACATGAGAAAGTGTTGAAGTTGAATTTTACGGGGGTCAATGACAGTAGGGAGAAATTGTGGTTCTCCCTGTGCCGTCCGAGACCTCTCATGGGAAAGGTAATGAGAGTCAAGATACTGTCGCCCTTCTGGAAAACTGCATTGATGTCGACAAAAGGGGGATGCGACTCCCAGAAGCAAAGGGCTTCGTGAAATATACTAGGTGAGGTTAGGAACTGGAGGAGGTACATGGTCGAAGTCAAGATGTATGAAGACTCAAGACTGCCCTTAGTTGGGGGTATATGCGAAGTATAAGTGGCCACAACCATTCAACTAGGTCGAGTGTCAGGGGGACAACAAGACATGGGATAAGTTGTGCCAGAGGTGGGACAAAGTGAACAAACTCAGAGGGCAGAGGTAAGTGGCCTGTGGGATACTCGAAGTATATGGACGATGTCAACAGGGGTAGTTGATAAAGAGTGCCCCAACCAAGGGCGACATGGGTTGCATTTTCCAAAAAGGGAAGAAGGTCGCCAAAGGTGACGACAAAAAGGTATGTAAATGCTGGAAACAAAGGATTTTTTACAATAAATAAAGAATAATTTGGGATGAGTGTACAATACAGAAACGAGTGCCCCAATGTAATATGGTTGGGCCGGTGAGGGTGCCAGTAGATTGGACAATTGGTGGAAGGTGGGGGCCCCATGGGTGGGTTTCTGTATGAGGTAGATGAAATGAAGGGAAATTTGCAGAGGGGCAAACTGATTGTGAATGAAATGGAGGGTTCATGATACTGCATAGGTGCAGTCAAAATAGAACCTTGAAGAGATAATCTGGGAGTCCATTGGGAAAGCTAGCAAAATGAGGAGAAGCAGTATGTGGCTGATTCGCGACATGATGTAGGACTATCGAGACTCCCATCCCTAAAGGGTTGAAAAACAACATGAGTGTCAAAGTACAAAAGGGTGCTATGAATGGGACAACTCATGTGGGGTAGAGTGCTACCAGGTGACAGT
>ML780653.1:517576-532179 GCA_009831015.1 Picea engelmannii | reverse complement strand
TGGAAGATGTGTAGGGCTTCAGACAACCCTGTAAGTGTAGAACCCACAATTACAAAGAAGTACAAAAGAACACGTTGAACTAAAAATTGTCAAGAGGAGCCAGTTGGAATAGGTGGGTGGCCACCAATATCCACCTCGATCACATGGACTCTCCATAGATGTGCGATGTGTTAGATGGAATCCATCTTAAGGTCATTTTTTCCAAGGAGAACGATACATCAAATTGAAAGCAGGGGGGTTGGGATAAGCTTATCCTTGTCTTTTACACCAGTTGTATGGGCTCATTCTTCCAAGTCTCGAAATGGGGTGTTCTCTCTTATCCATTCCCCCCTCCAACATGATAGCAGGTTTTCTTCGTCAGTGGATCAATTATCTATATCACTAGAGGGTCAATGGGGAAGCCTTTAATCCAATTTCATCTCTCGTGCACTCGAAAAAAAAAAGATGTTGGAAGGCTAAAAGGGAGTGGATTAAGATGGTGGCAGGTGACGACATGTAACTTGAGGCGATCCTAGATATCCTAGGTAAAACGGTGGTGGGTAGATTATGTGTTAAGATCGTAAGGTCGAAATCCTTAAGGGTATGGATTGATGTAAATTGGTCTGCTTTGTTGGGGTATAGATGTGAGTTTCACACAATGGCCTGGGGTGGTTATGCTTCAACTTTTGATCAAAGGAGGATATGTCTACAATTTTTAAGTAGGCGTGGGGTTGGGGCCTGCCGGGATTGGTTTTAAAGGGATGGGGCATAAGTTTCAACCTCATTCGTGACCCCCTTATCCCCGACGCTGGTGTGGGTGATTCTTCACATTCTCCCTCTCTTGTTTTAGCACACAGATGTGTTGGAATTTATAGGCAACAAAATAGGTCATTTCTTAAGCTTAGAACCAAAATGGGACTCGAAGCCAAACGGATGTTGGGATTGGATGAAGGTTAAAGTAGACATGTGGGAGGGGTTGTTAGATGAAATAGAATTAGTTTGTGGAAGTTTTCCTTGGGTGCAAAGAATTGATTACTAGAGAATTACATTTAGATATTTCGATTGTCGTGAGGTGGGACATCTACAGGCACAGTGTCGTAATTCTTTGTCTCAGACTCCGCCTTTCAATACTTCAAGGAAGAAAATCAATCATGAATTGTCAGGAGGTGCAGAGACTAAAAATGTGTCAGAATCTTCAAAGGATGCTCGTCCCTCCAAAGATGACCCCATGGCAATTTAGGTCGAGATGTTAGGTGATGAACACTTTATGGATGAGACAAACCTTATCTCTAGTAAGTCTCGCTCTCCTATAGTTTCTAACCCGTCTCTGCTTCCCATGGATAAGTATCCTCCTTTCGAAGAATTGGCGCCAACAGTGGAAGTTTTTGAGCTTGGTCATCTTTCTCCATCTAATTGTTGATCTCTTGTTCCAGGGAAAACCCTCCCTCGCTCTAATGATAATACCCTCGAAGATTCTCATCCCCTTGTTTACACTGGGTTTTCTCCTTCCCCCTTCTTCCCTTGTTAAAGTTCCCCCTCCCTCAAGCGTCTATCCCATTCCTCCTCTCTCCCACTCAGAAGACTCTGTGAAAAGTAGCTACCACAAGTTGATCCTCAAATCTAATTATCTCCTTCGGTCGAAGGCCAAACCCTCGACAAAGGAGGCCCGTTGCGGAAGGTCTGGCAATGGACAAGCATCTGAGCGCTCATGTTGGATGAAAGTCTCGCCTCTTAGCCCAAATTCAAGCAAGAAGGATATTAAAAGTGGGAAACAAACCAACATAGTGTGTGCCCTTCGAGCAAAGAAATTTGGGGAGAAGGTTTTGTAATGATTTGTCTCTCTTTCAGTGCTTGTGGGATCAGAAATGCCTCGAAAATCCTATCCCTCCAAAGGCTCGTGAAAGCTCGTTCTTTGAATGTAATAATGATCCAAGAAAATGTATGTGTAGGGGCCAAGGCCACATAATCCCTTTGATCATGACTAAAGGATTGGTCTTTCAATACAGTTGATATAGAAGGTTTATCAGGGGGTCTACTCACGGCTTGTAATCCTCGTTTAAGGGTCCTTTCTTCTTTCTATATTTGTTCTGGAATAGTGGTGGACCTAGTAGATCACAAACTATATGCTTCTTTCAGGGTGCTCAACATGTATGGTCCATATGCACAAAAAAGAACTTTCTAGGAATGTTTTGTCTCTCATGGGATCCTTTCTTCCACCTTTCTTCTACCAACATCATTCTTGGAGGTGACCTTAACTTCACTCTCTCGATTAGGGAAGTGTGGGAGGGGCACCCTCATAAGGATTCATTGGAGGGATTATTTTCTCATATGATAGAAGAGGTACAACTAGTTGATTTGGAGCCTCCAGAACTAATTCCCACCTGGAAGAATGATAGAAAAGGGGTGAATTTTGTAGCAAAACAACTTGATAGATTTCTCATCTTTGAAGATTTAATAGAGAATCCTTGGATGATCCAGTCTCAAGTTTCCTTGGGGGGAATCTTAGATCTTTTGTCCATGGTGTTGAAGATCGAAAAGAAAGGGGTGAAACCACCCTCCCCGTTGAAATTTAACCATTCCTAGCTCCTAAAGGAAGATTACATAAAGTTGGTCTCATCTCTCTAGACCCACATGAAGGAGGATGTAGCGAGCTCCTACATGCAACAATTCATTGATAATTTGGGAAAGGTAAAAAAAGATACCAAAGATTGGGCATGTGTTTTCAACAAGAAAGCCCAATTCCTCCTTCTCGAAGTTGAATCAAAGATTGACTTCCTTCTGGTGGAAAAATAGGTTGGTTCTCTCTTTATTGATGAATAGAGTTCCCTAAAAACTTTGATGGCTAAGAGACAGGACTCATTGGCCAATGAATAAACGAAGTGGCCCCTTAAAAGTGGGGCAGTGTGGTTAAAGGAGGGAGATAACAACACCAAAATTTTCCACAAGTATGCAAACTATTGGAAGAACCTTAACTCCATCTGAGAAATATTAGACCAAAATGGTCAAATTGTCAAGTCCTTTGAAGGAATTGTTGAGGCGAGGTAGGGTTTTTATGCCATCCTTTTTACGGAACCAAGAGGATGACCTATTGAAGAAATTCTAAAGGTGGCCAACCTTTTTCCTATGTCTTTTAATGAAGAAAGGAATGAGTCTCTATAGGCAGAGTTACTGGAAGGAGAACTCCTAGCCACCCTTTCTTCTCTCCAAAAAGGTAAAAGTCCAGGGTTGGACGACCTTTCTATAGAATCTTATCTAGGTTTCTATGACCTGATAAAAGATGAATTACAGAAGGTGGTGAAGGAATCACAAAGTTCATAAAATCCTTGGCACCTTCGATGAAACCCACATAGCTCTAATTCTAAAGGAAAAATAAGCCTTGACATTTGAGGATTTCAGACATATATCATGTTGTAATGTCATTTACAAACTCATCTCCAAGATTATTGTGAATAGGATTAAGCTTTTCCTTAATGAAATAATCTTCGAAGAGTAGTTCGAATTTTTGTATAAGAGACAAATTCATGATGCAATATCCCTAGCCCGAGAATCTCTTCACTCTGTCAAGACTCAAAAAGATTTTGTCCATTATCATGAAGCTGGACCTTTCCAAAGCCTACAAGAAAGTTAGTTGGATGTTTTTGAGACCTTCTCTGATTCAAATGGAGTTGGATCTAGCCATTGTCACTTGGATAATGGGTTGCATTGAGTCTACTTTATTCGTTGTCCTTATTAATGGCTCACCATCCAATTTATTTCACTCCTCTAAAGGAATCAGATGGGGTTTCCCTCTGTCTTTGTTCCTCTTCCTTATTATCGTTGAAGGTTTAAGCAGGCTTATTGGCAATGCAAGGAGAATCGACAAGCTAAAAGGAGTCAAAATCACAACTACAAAAATTCTTACTCATTTTATATTTATTGACGACATCCTTCTCTTTGGTGCAGGATGTGCGTAGGAATTACAGGTCCTTAAAGACATACTAAAATTATTTTGTTTAGATACAGGTATGCAAATCAACATGGCCAAGTCAAATATTCTATACAACTTTCTTCGAGAAGATGTGCAAGAACAATTGGATAATATTTTTCCATTCTCATGTAAAGGCATTAAAGAGGGACTCAAATACTCAGGTTTCGTGTTGAAACTGAATGCCTACTCCTATGACAACTAGATGTGGCTCTTCAAAAAATTCAAAGTGAGAATCTCCCTTTGCGTTCACCACTGGCTTTCACAGGCTGGGCACCTTATTCTCCTTCAATTTGTTCTCAATAACATCTTGGTGTATTGGGCATCCATTGTAAACATTCCTAAGGGTACCCTAACAAAAATCAGAAAAATAAGCTTTTAGTTCTTATGGTCAAGAAGAAACAATGTGGAAGGCATTCCACTCATCAAGTGGGCGCGCATCACGATGCATAAGGTTTTGGGAGGTTGGGGGAACAAAAATATTTGCATGTTCAATTAGGCCCTAACAACAAAGAGCCTTTGGAGGCTTATCCATAATAATATGCTATGGGGAAGGGTTATGTCCTCAAAGTATTTTGTTGGTAAGTCGGTGAAGGAATGGTTTTGTACCCAACATAAAATGATAGTCAACAATAGTCAATTGCTCAATAGTGTGGAAAGCTTTGCTGGAAGCATTCCCCCTCATTGGTGACTGGACAATCTGGCAAGTAGGAAACGACAAAAAATTAAGGATCGGGGAGGATCCTTGTGAAGGTTATAATGGAGACTTTAAATTGAATGAGGATCTAGTTTCATCTCTTCACTTAAAAGGAATTTTCACCCTATGGGATGCAAGGGTCCCCAAGACTAATATGGTTGATCGTAATAATTGATTGTGGATTCTATCATGGGTTTAGAGGGTGGTCAAGTGGAAGAGTGGAAGAGATATGTCGAAAACCTTCACACAAATTTTGTTAGGTTGCACAAAGAGGAGGACGACACCATGGTATAGTCAAATAACTCATTGAATGGGGAATACAAAACAAAGATTGACTACTTAGTTCTAGTTGAAGAAGTGTTTTCAGGAGAGTGCACTTGGTGGTGGGACAAAGTATGGAGCATACACTCACCTCTAAAAAGGAAAATTCCATTGTGGTTAGCTCTCCATGATAAAGTTTTAACATGGGATAATGGCCTTAGAAGGGGGTGGGTAGGTCCTGACAGATGTGTTATGTGCAGGAAGAAGGTTGAAATTGCCTAACATTTGTTTGTCTCTTGTTCCTTCGTGACTCAGGTTTGGTCTTTAGTTTCCTCAAATTTTAAAGTAGATTCTCGTGCTTTGATTGGAAATCTAGAAGGCTGGCTAAAATACTAGATGAATGAAGCATATGTAAAAGACTATGGTTATCTTCCTTGCTTCTTCACTTATTTCATTTGGTGGGTTTGAAACATGTGCATTTTTCAAGATAAAATTATTCATGTCGAGGTAGTGGCTAGATTGGTGACAAAACTTTCCCAAGAGTTTAAGTGCAAGCCAAAGAAAATAAAACCTTGTAATCCTTCCATGCCCAAGCTGATAACTTAAATTCCATGGGGTTTCTTTGACGACGCTATCAAAGGACACCCCCCCATATGTGAGATTAGAGTGGTTCTTCATCATACTGATATGCATTTCTTCCAAGTTAGATATGCTCCAGGTTGAGGCACCAACACAAAGGCATAATTATCGACGTTGTGGACACTGTTGTTCCTTGCAAAAAATATAAAATTGAACAGGTTATAGGTAATGAGAGACTCCAAGGTGGTAATCGATTGGGACAACAAAAAATGCAAGTACAGGTGGTTCGCCTTCAATCATTGTTGACTCAAATAGATGCCTCCCTCAACACCTTTGAGTGGACTTCTTTCACCCATATATAGAGAGAGCTAAACTCCTAGGCCGACGACCTATCCAAAGAAGCCCTATCACTAGAGGAGGGTGTCTTTATCTCTCAAGAATTATTCAAAGGACACATACATGAGGAAATGTCTTTCCTGTTTTAGTTTATTTTTTGGGCCTTTACTACTTTCCTTTATTTTGTATGTAACTAGCAATGGAGTGAACAATATTAATAGTAGGGAGAATTTGTCTCAGCGAGTTTTTTTTTTGGTAAGTATAAGTGATGACAGTTGAGGTTATTCAGTCGAAAAGCAATACTAATTGCTTAGATTAAGCATGTGAAGCTATGATCAATGCTTTAAGGACGATAAAATGTATATTCTACTTTGGAATATAAAGTTTTTTTTTCCCGGGAAAAATACACAATGCATTGAATTAGTTACATATTTGTCATACAATATTGGTTTTTATTTTTATTTTTAAATACTTGTGCAAATAAATTAATGACGTGTCGATGGATTATTTCTATAAATAACATTGAATTAGGTTAAAACATTTAATTATAAAATATAGGTTTTTATTCGAAAAAAAATAAAAACTCAATAGTACATTTTATTTTCATGACATGCACGAATGTTCCTACATAAATAGTGCACTGACATATAGTCTCTCTCGGTGTAACCACAAGTTCGACCACTACCCCAAGGTTACCCCATGGCTCTAGGAAAATCCCTCATGGGGGTTGAACATTGCCCAATGGTGAAAAACTCCTCACTTTTCACCATTGGATCTAACCCCTTTGGACATAAATTTTTGAAGGACATGGGAGTGGGCTTTGATCAACTAATGTGTGCATGGGTCATGAGATCATTTAATATAATCTCTCAGGGTGCAGCCACAGGTTCGACCAATACCTCGAGGTGACCTTGTGGCTTTAGGAAAAACCCTAATGGAAATTGAACCTTTCCCAGTGGCGAAAAACTCCTCACTTTTCACCATTTGGTCCAATCCCCTTGGGCTTGAAATTTGAAGGATATGGGGGTGGGATTTGACCACATATGTGCATGAGTCACGAGACCATATTTAATATAATATTTGTTAGTGCAACCATATGTTTGACCACTGCCTCAAGGGGACCCCATGGCTCCATCTCACATGGGAATTGAACATTGCCCAATGGTGAAAAACTTCTTTCTTTTGACCAGATCTGACCCCTTTGGGCTTAATTTTGAAGAACACGGGGGTGGGTTTTGATCCACTTATGTGTGCACAGGTCACAAGACCATTTAATATAATCTTTTTGGGTGCAACCATACATTCGACCACTACCTCAAAGCAACCCCATGGCTCTAGGAAAATCCCTCATGGGAATTGAACCTTGCCCAATGGTGAAAAACTCATTGCTATTCAGCATTGGGTCTTACCCCTTTGGGATGTATTGTATGTATGTTAATGATTTTTCTATTTTAAAATTAAATTTGAAATGTATCACTCATTTAAATTTGAGATGCCATATTTTGACATATTTGAGATGTATATCTGACATATATATTGGTTTTACTGTTTTTGTTCACATATACTATGTCTTTTCATAACAAGTTGATGTTGATATTGTTTGACTTATAAAATGTATTGTGTATATTAATGATTAGGATCATTAATTATTTTTCTGATTTTAAATCAAATTTAAGATGTATCACTCATTTAAATTTGAGATGTCATATAATGATTAACTTTAATTTAAATCGGAGGTTCGGAGTTCGGGGATTCATAGTGTAAGTGAATTGCGACAGCGGATTTGCCGATTTCCCGATAGGGAAATCCCCGATATACGAAACCGTTGACTGTTGACTATCGGAGCTCGGGATTCGGAGTTTTGATTTGCATGAGATTTGTGAACGAGTTTCGCGATATCGCGAAACCCGATTTCCCGAGGAGCGAAGGGGAGATTGCCAAAGAGATACCTGTGGGCAGTGAAAATCTCGAGTGGAGTAGAAAGAGTCTTTGACTCTTCGGCCTGTGTGTTAAGAAGGTCCTGGAGGAAGCGGGTTCAACCGTGAGGGTTGCGAATTCGCACCAGGCGGTATCAGAGCCAGAGGAGAGTTCTCTTTGTTCCGGTAGCAGAGAGAAGCGGATTTCACCATGCCGCCTAGAAGAGAAAGGCAGTCACCTGATCGAGAGGATAGGGACACTCGAAGAAGGGGTAGACCAGCAGGGAATCCAGAGATGGAACGATAGATACGAGATCTCAGGTGAGACTCGAAGAAATGGAAACAACTCAGAGATGCGGAGTTGGCGCTGGAGAGTTCAGCGATTCCGAGGTGGAAGAGGAGGCTGGACATGCTGAAGAAGTCACAACAGAGGATGCCTCGACTGAGAGGTTGATTAGAGCCATTTCTAGAATGAGCTCAAAGACCAAGATGGACATTCCCGTCTATGAGGGGAGTCTAAATGCAGAGGAGTTGCTGGATTTGATCCGAGCACTCGACACCTACTTCGATTATGATGATATCGAAGAGGACAAGAAAATAAGGCACGTTGTTACGAAGTTGAAAGGACATGCAACCTTATGGTGGGATGAGTTGTAGGCGGATAGGCGCTGCAAAGGAAAACAGAAGATCAAGAGCTGGGATCGGATGATCGCTAAGATGAAAGCGAAGTTCATCCCGAGGGATTACCAGATCACACTGTTCAGGCGCATGAAGAACCTGAGACAGAAGCTGATGACGGTGAAGGAGTACACCGAGGAGTTTTACAGACTCAACATCAGAGCTGGTCATCGAGAGAGCAATGATGAGAAGGTGGCGAGATACCTGAATGGATTAAGGTATGATATTCAGGATGAGCTAAGCATGGTTACCATCCGAACAGTTGAGGATGCATACCAGATGGCTCTGAAAGCCGAAGAGAAGCTGAGCCGCAAGTAGGGACAGTGAGGGCGAGGCAGGAGTCAGCCCAGAGGCAAAGCGATTGCCGAAGAAAGAACCCAGAAGCCCAAGGAGGAATTGAAAAGACCTCAGGGAAAGGTTGAGAGAGGTGGAACCTCACAACCAAGGTAGCAATATGCTGAGCCGAGGAGGCAGGATGCAGAAGGTGGCGGATATGCTGACGCCAACGCTATTCCTCGTACCCGAGGTAGAGGAAGAGGCCGTGGAGGAATTATCACATGTTTTACATGTGGGAAAGATGGTCATAAAGCCGTAGATTGTCCAGACAGGAAAATGGACAGAAGTGAAGCTCACATCACTGAGGCGCAGAGGTGTGATGATGAGAACGAAGATGCAGACAACGGAAGGTCGCTTGGAATGCATAAGATTCTTTTGACACCTGAGAAAGAGGTGGAGAAAGCAGTGCAATGGAGCAGACTGTTCAGAACGGCTTGCACAGCCAAGGACAGGAAATGCAAGGTCATAGTTGACAATGGGAGCACTGATAATCTCGTTTCATCCGAGATGGTGGAAAAGCTGGAGCTCGAAACGACTAAGCACCCGAGTCCGTATAAAGTCTCGTGGTTACAGAAAGGACACCGGGTAAGTGTCACTAAACAATGCTTAGTTAAATTTAAAATTGGGAATTATCATGATGAGATTTTATGTGATGTCATTCCCATGGACGTATGTCACATATTGCTGGGTAGATCGTGGCAGTATGATAGAAATGTTGTTCATGATGGGAGGATGAACACATACACTCTGGAGAAAGATGGGAGAACCCATAGATTGCTTCCGATAAAGGATAAAGAAGTAAAGCCGGAAGTAACCAGCACTATACTTCTCATGAGTGGGAAGGAACTTCTCACAGAGATGGAGAAAAATGAAGATCCACAATTCTTTGTTGTCAGGAAGCCGAGAATTGTTCTGACAAGCACAAGAGTGGACGACTTGCCAGACGAGATTCAGGAACTGTTGGGAGAGTTCGCTGATATCATCGTGGATGAACTACCTCGTTCGTTGCCGCCGATGAGGAGTGTGAGTCACCATATTGACCTCATACCCGGAGCAAGTTTGCCGAATAAGGAAGCGTACAGGTTGACACCTCAGGAGAATGAGGAGGTCAAAAGGCAGGTTCAGGATTTACTGGACAAAGGACTGGTTAGAGAGAGTCTCAGTCCGTATGTTGTTCCGACAATACTAAGTCCGAAGAAGGATGGAGGCTGGAGGATGTGTACAGACTCCAGGGCGATAAACAAAATCACCATCAAGTACAGATTTCCACTGCCGAGAATGGATGACTTGATGGATTGCCTGAGTGGGGCAAATTATTTTTCGAAAATTGATCTCAAGAGCGGATATCATCAGATTCGGATGAGGGAAGGAGATGAATGGAAAACAACATTCAAGACAAACGAGGGTTTGTACGAATGGCTGATCATGCCGTTTGGCTTGAAAAACGCGCCGAGCACTTTTATGAGGCTGATGAATGAAGTCCTGAGGGAATTCATTGGCAAGTTTGTGGTCGTGTATCTGGATGATATACTGATTTTCAGTAAGACCAAGGCTGAGCATTTAAAGCATTTGGCTATTGCGATGAGAAGACTACAGCAGGAGAAGTTGTTGATAAATTTGAAGAAGTGCTCATTCATGCAGACAGAACTCATTTATTTGGGTTTTGTAATTTCGGCGAATGAGTTGAAGATGGATCTTGAGAAGGTGGAAGTCATCAGGAATTGGCCATCGCCGAGGAACATTTTTGAGGTAAGAAGTTTTCACGGTTTAGCTAGTTTCTACAGAAAATTCATTCAGAATTTTAGTGGAATTAGCGCCGAAATGATGAACACCGTGAAGAAGCGGCATAAAGTTTTTCATTGGACAGCAGAGGCTGAGAGAAGCTTCAATCTGTTGAAGCGAAAGATAACAGAGCAACCAATTCTGGTGTTGCCTGACTTTCAGAAAACAATTCAGGTAAAATGTGATGCGAGCGGGTATGCTGTTGGAGGGGTCCTGAGTCAGGATGACAGACCTGTTGCATATTACAGCGAGAAGTTGGATGATGCCAATCTAAAATACTCCACATATGAAAAAGAGTTCTATGCCATCATACAGGCAATGAAGAAGTGGAGGCATTACTTGATACCCAAGGAGTTCGTTTTGTATAGCGATAACCACGCATTGCAGTTCGTAAGTCAATAGGAGAAGTTGAACCAGAAGCATGCGAAATGGGTAGAGTACATGCAGAATTTTACGTTTGTGATCAAACACATTTCAGGGACTGCTAACAAAGTGGTTGACGCTTTGAGCAGGAAGTGTTTGCTGTTACAGGAATTCAAAGTCAAAACTTTGGGTTTTGAGAATCTGAAAGACATGTATGCAGGTGATGCAGACTTCAGAGAAGTTTATGAAGCAGCTGAGAATCCAGTTCTCAGGGATCGGAGTCCGTGGCTGGAATATATGATCCAGGAAGGATTGTTGTTCAGGGGCAATCAATTGTGCATTCCGAATTGCTCCATGAGGGAGAATTTGGTGAGGGAAAAGCACAGTGGTGGATTAGCAGGTCACTTTGGACATGACAAAACGTTCGCGAAGCTGAGCAAATCATATTACTGGCCAGGGATGTGAGCCGATGTAAAGATATTTGTTGACAGATGCAGGATTTGTCAACACGTGAAGGGACGAAAGCAGAACGCCGGATTTTACCAACCGTTGCCCATACCCGAAAGGCCATGGGAAGCCATCAATATGGATTTTGTGTTGGGTTTGCCGAGAACACATCGAGGAGTTGATTCCATCTTCGTGGTGGTAGACAGGTTTTCGAAAATGGCACATTTCATTCCGTGTCATAAGACCAGCGATGCGACCCACATCGCAAACTTGTTTTTCAAAGAGATCGTCAGATTGCATGGATTGTCGAGAAGCATAGTCTCGGATCGGGATACAAAATTCATAGGTCACTTTTGGAGGACGCTATGGAAGAAGCTGGGAACTAATTTGTCATTTAGTTCAGCTTATCATCCACAGACGGATGGACAGACCGAGTTGGTGAATATAAGTCTGGGAGATATGTTGAGAGGCTTAGTGATGGAGCATCACAACAGTTGGGACCAGATATTGCCACAGGCAGAGTTCGCGTACAACGATTCGGTGAATCGGAGTACAGGCAGAAGCCCGTTTCAGATTTTGTATGGAACACAACCGAGGGGAGTTTCTGAGCTCAGGGAGTCAGGACAGGCTGAAACTAGCAGCGCTCGTGCTGAAGAGTTCGCTGAAGCGATGGAGGAACTTCACACACAGGTGAAGCAGCGACTGATGAAATCCAATCAAGAGTATAAGCGCAGAGCCGATCAGTGGAAGAGACAACTTCAGTTTGAAGTTGGGGACATGGTTCTGGCGCACTTGAGGAAAGAAAGGTTCCCGAGGGGAACATATAACAAGCTCAAGATGAAGAAAATCGGGCCGTGCAGAGTCCTGAGAAAATTTGGAGAAAATGCATACGAGCTTGAGTTGTCGGATGGCATCGGGATATCTCTGATTTTCAATGTTTCGGATTTATACCCATACAGGGCTGATGAAACATAAGCTGGAATTGAGGAACAAGTGGTCCAGTGGCAGAAGCAGATGCCAGCAGCAGAAAAACCGCAGATAGAATATATACTGGATAAGCGATTGGGCAAGAAGACCAGGAGAAAGTAATATTTTGAATACCTGGTGAAGTGGAAGAATCACCCAGTGGAGGATGCCAGCTGGGAGACAGAGGCCGTTATACAGAAACATGGGCACACCGTGCAGGAGCTCATGGACAGGAGCCCATGAAATCTTTTGAGCCGAGGAGTATGATGCAGGAGCATCCACACCTCATCAAGCGAGCCAGTGCGTGGACAAGGAAAATACAGTTGGACAATGCCAGCACATATGTTTTTGAAATACTTTGGAAAGTTGTTGCGCCGCCATTTAAATGAAAGCATTCATAAGAAGCACACTTGTATTGTATTGTAGATAGGAAGGCATTTATTAGTTTTAATGCTGTTAGATAGGAATTTATTGTAGAATTGATAGTTGTAGATTTCGAGAGGGCAAACGGAATATAGGCACCCTCCTTTGTACATTGTAACATTAGCAATTCTTGCATCTAGAAGAGAGGAGCAGAGCAGAGAATTTGTGGAGAGCCCTCATGTACAGATTGGATTAATAGAAAGAGCTTTTGATTCAATTTCATGACTGGTGTTGTTTTCTCTGTGTATGTGCTTATATGCTTATGGATGTTTGTTTCCATTGTGTGCATTTGATTTTGAATATGATGTGCATGTGATTTCAGAGGTTTACTGAAGTCTGAGATAGAGGAGAATGAGTTTCAATTGTTTCTCTGTCTGAGCCAGGAGATTCCTGCATAGAGTGCAGTGAAATTCATCCGCATCGAGTGCGTTGATGAGGCTCAACAGTTAAACTCTCATTCTTGCTCACCCATAAGTTGAATTGGGTTATTTGAGCCGTGCAGGCGAAGTGCAGGTCGAGACGGAAATCTCAGCAGTTTACCACAGCAGAGGGAACCAGGGATTCTGGGACTGCGAGTGCACAGAGTCCGTATGAATTCAACACTTTGAGAGCTGTTGAAGATTGAGTGAGAAAAGCATGGGTGGAAAGTCTCTGAGGGAGTCAGAGGAATACAGCTCAGGAGGAATAGTTCCTGTGTGAACGTTGTGGGAACAGACCCAGGTGAGACTCGAAGAGTAACGGAGCTTTGGGGTAGAGGAAATCTCCAAGAAGGAGAACCAACGGTTGAGGATCGCGGAGAAGAAATCGCGAAGTCCCGAGGATCGTTGGATTGTGCAGGAGTTGTGGGGAAGTTAACCCGTAGGTGCAGGAAGGGTCAAAGCCACCGGGATTCGACGTTCGGCGTTTGGCGAGGCAAGAGTTGCATGCACGTCGAAATCGCGAGTAGCGATTTCCCGAATTAATCGGGGCTGTCGATTGTGACAAGGACAGGTGGCACGAGATCCCGGGGTAGTCGGGGTTCGGTACTTCGGCATTTTCAAAGTCGAAAGGACCATGGAGAAATAGCGAAATCCCGAAGTGCGACGGGTCCCACGGTGATAGTGTGGGTGTTGACAGGTGGCATCGAAGGTTTGGAGTTCGGGGATTCATAGTGTAAGTGAATCACGACAGTGGATTTGCCAATTTCCCGATAGGGAAATCCCCGGTATACGGAACCGTTGACCGTTGACTATCGGAGCTCGGGATTCGAAGTTTCGATTTGCATGAGATTTGTGAACGAGTTTCGCGATATCGTGAAACCTGATTTCCCGAGGAGCGAAGGGGAGATCGCCGAAGAGATACCTGTGGGTAGTGAAACTCCCGAGTGGAGTAGAAAGAGTCTTTGACTCTTCGGCCTGTGTGTTAAGAAGGTCCTGGAGGAAGCGGGTTCAACCGTGAGGGTTGCGATTTCGCACCACCTTGCTGCTGTCTTTCCTAGCCCGATGAACTAACCAACACTGCCCAAACCGACTATCCACCCAGCCAGCTAGGAGCAGTCTGTCTGGCTCCCTAGCTCCAGGAAACCGAAAGGAATCCTAGCCCCCGTGCCCAAAACCCCGAGCAACCCGGTGCCCCCTGCAATGATACTCACAGTCTGAAAAAATCTCCCACAGAACCAGAAAAACAAAACAAGCCATCAAACCAATGCTCTCGTCCCCCCTCCAAAATGATTCCTTCCCAAAAGAATGAATCCTTTCCCCATAAGGCTCTCCCCCTCATATCCCCTTTCACCGACTCTTCCTTTCATTAAATTCCTTATCCCTACATTCATTACCTTATCCTCTTATTTAATGTCTTGTCCCATTTATTTAATGTTTCTTATCCTTTTATTTAATGT
>ML780653.1:444926-467436 GCA_009831015.1 Picea engelmannii | reverse complement strand
TAGATTCTTAAGAAATACAAAAATTAATCAATGGCTCATACACAGAGTACATAGAGATTTTTACCGGAAACCCTCAACCGGGAAAACCTTTCTTATTTTCATTATATCGAATTTCACCATTCGCCATACAATATATACAATGTATCTGACGCACCCACACACACACACATGCAAAGAATATAACACATACGCAACACGCTGCACCCCAACCCTACAAGGCCGAATCAAATAAAATAAAACAGCAAGGACCAAAGCAGCAATAAAGAACGAACAATCCAAACTGCACCCCTAGGGCCCCAAAGTGCAAACCTTGGATATCAAATCATTTCAATATGCTTAGCACATGTGAAAAATTACGGATATATTCCCCTAGCAGAAAATGAAAATACAAACATTCGAACTAATGCTAGCATTAATCGACCTTCAAGCAATACAAAGCGAAAATATATGATTAAAAAATATTGTCTACGAGAAAAACTTTGGATATGTTGCCATATAGTACATTGGGAATAGCGAAGCTGGAAATAAGACCTCTAATCTCTTATCCAATCAGATCAGTACATATATGTTACTTTTTGTTATATAAAAATATATGCTTTTAATTCCATAGCTCCAACAATAGGTATTGCACAAATTTTTTGGGTCAAAGGACAAACTAATATGTGGTCAACGCAATATCAATCTCTATAGTCCCTCTATGCCTATGGCAGGGACTAATAATGAGTTTGAATCGATTTTAAAGCCGTTTATTCACATACTACACAATTTATAAACATATCCAGGGCACTGAATATGTATTCCACGGTTAATCTGAGCACGATTCCAAATTGAAAAAAAGAAAGAAAGTATTTATAATGGTTTTCTTGCATACACCTCTCTCCAGTTAGAATTATAATAAATATGCAAATTTTAAGGCACATGAAAACTTTTCCCCTCACAAATACATATGTGAGAAACTAGACTTATTTTGTGCTCAGGATTCCCATGGTTTGAGTTAGAATTCATAGGAACCTAAGTTTTGGAAAATTTGATCATATTCATGGTAGCCCTTGTAGAAGGAATGCAAGCCCCTCATGCCCAAGAACACTTTGGTAATGCTGATCCAATAACCTTCAGAAGAATAATATTATTCGAGCTTGCTATCATGATTTGGTTTTCTGTTCGATGCTCCTGCCCTTGTAAGATCTGTTCCCATGAAAGAAAAATTTAAATTCAACTTATATATATATATATATATATATATATATATATATATATGGAAAAACATCTCATATTTTTTATTAAAAAACATATATGTATATATAGAAAAGTTATCAAATGTTCATTCTAAAAAAAACATATATCTATATCTTCCTTCACCCCTTTTTGAAACATGTTTGTGTGTTTTATCTGCTGCTTTGGATGAAGCTGCAACCATTGAAACAAAGTGGTCGAAGAATGTCTCTCAATATTCTGGTTTCCAAGCAAGGAAAATAAATTCAAACCATGTCACAAAAAACCTAGATTTCAATATGAACATTTGATGCCATATACAAATAGAAAGAAAGAGGAGCATTAGTGTGTCCTGACAATGTCTCAGGAAATAAATGCAAACACTGAACAACAAACAAGGAACATAAAATGGAACTATGGCATCGAAACTTACTCCAAAACGATCAAATACAGAAGCGCAGGTCGAATTGCGAACCAAACAACAACAAGTAGCAACCAACAAACCAACAAAGAAGAAGCACTCACCGAACCAATAAAGAATGTATGTAGCTTCAACAATTATGAGCATCAAACATACAATCACAACAACCGACAATACAGTGAAGAAGAAGCACTCAACGAACCAATAAACAATGTATGTAGCTTCAATGGCGGAACAAGGATTAAACATACAATGTTTGTTGAATTGGCGGTGGACAAACAAGACTATGCAAATTCACTGTAACTGTATAGATAAATCCGAGAAGCATATTTACATAAACATTTAATACTGTCAGGCTGTCTAAGGACCTCGTGGTATGCAAACATTTAAGTTGTCAGGGGTGTTGGAGGACATCGCGTCATGTAAACATTTACGTTGTCAGGCCTACTAACGCATCTCAGAATAAGTGTCAATACATTTCAACAAATATGCATCCACCAAAGACGCTATAAACTTTGGAATACTAAATCACTACAAATCTTGGATATCAAAACATTTCAATATGCTTAGCACATGTGAAAATATACAGATATATTCGCCTAGCAGAAAATGCTAATACAATCATTCGAACTAATGCTAGCATTAATCGACCGTCAAGCAATATAAAGCGAAAATATATGATTAAAAAATACTGTCTACGAGAAAAACTTTGGATATGTTGCTATATAGTACATTGGGAATAGCAAAGCCATAAATAAGACCTCCAATCTCTTATCCAATCAGATCAGTACATTTATGTTACTTTTTGTTATATAAAAATATATGCTTTTAATTCCATAGCTCCAACAATAGGTATTGCACAATTTTTTCGGGTCAAAGGACAAACTAATATGTGGTCAACGCAATATCGATCTCTATAGTCCCTCTATGCCTATGGCAGGGACTAATAATGAGTTTGAATCGATTTTAAAGTCGTTTATTCACATACTACACAATTTATAAACATATCCAGGGCACTGAATATGTATTCCACGGTTAATCTGAGCACGATTCAAAATTGAAAAAAAAAAAAAAGTATTTATAATGGTTTTCTTGCATACACCTCTCTCCAGTTAAAATTATAATAAATATACAAATTTGAAGGCACATGAAAACTTTTCCCCTCACAAATACATATGTGAGAAACTAGACTTATTTTGTGCTCAGGATTCCCATGGTTTGAGTTAGAATTCATAGGAACCTAAGTTTTGGAAAATTTGACCATATTCACGATAGCCCTTGTAGAAGGAATGCAAGCCTCTCATGCCCAAGAACAGTTTGGTAATGCTGATCCAACAACCTTCAGAAGAATAATATTATTTGATCTTGCTATCATGATTTGGTTTTCTGTTCTATGCTCCTGCCCTTGTAAGATCTGTTCCCATAAAAGAAAAATTTAAATTCAACTNTATATATATATATATATATATATATATATATATATATATATATATGTTTTATAATAAAAAATATGAGATATTTTTCCATATATATATATAAAAGTTATCAAATGTTCATTCTAAAAAAAACATATATCTATATCTTCCTTCACCCCTTTTTGAAACATGTTTGTGTGTTTTGTCTGCTGCTTTGGATGAAGCTGCAACCATTGAAACAAAGTGGTCGAAGAATGTCTCTCAATATTCTGGTTTCCAAGCAAGGAAAATAAATTCAAACCATGTCACAAAAAACCTAGATTTCAATATGAACATTTGATGCCATATACAAATAGAAAGAAAGAGGAGCATTAGTGTGTCCTGACAATGTCTCAGGAAATAAATGCAGAGTGTGTCATAGAAAACCAAATACATAAACGAATAAAAATGGATTCCTATATCACTGCCATTACCAAAATTGTTTGTATATTTTACAAATACCAATGATATGGGCAGACCCCTACAAAAATTGTTGGAATTTAATTAGAGTTGAAAGAATTCTTCATAGTCACTGCGTATCAGTAATATATAGAAGAGACGAATGAACACAATATATGAAATTTGAACCTCTTTGTCAAGCAGCATATGTAAACATGGTAAGTAAAAGAGAGGAAGGAAAAAAAAAAAAAACAAAACATGTGTGATAATGAATTATGTTTTTTAAGTGGAACATGTGAAATATATAATTTTTAATAAAATAAAAATTTATTTTGTTAAAATGGTTAAATTTTTATTTGTAGATGAAAATATTATATATACATATATAACGTTTTAATTTTCAATTGTTAATTGGGTTTAGTTTTAGTGGTTTTGAAAATGAACGTTATCCTATTTACTTAGGTTTAATTTTTGCAAGTGACATGTTGAGCTCTTATGAGTATATTATTGTAACAACCTTGAGCCCTATGTTTTCAAAGTATCGAGTTTTTTTTAAATTTAGTTTACCTTGGGTACCATCCTTGGAATGAGGGGAAGTGCCTAATGGAGATGTGGATTTCATGAAAAAAAACAAGAATGTTTTAATCTTCACTGAATATTTTATCATCTTAGTGTCATTGAGTGGAATGAACTTCTAATGTGTGTAGAGAATCGATACAATCCATAAAATGATCTTGTTTTTTAGGTATCATCCAATGCCATGTTTTATCCCACATAATTATCACTGCTACAACTCCATCAAATTTCATCCCAAATCCCAACCTTGATGCAATCAATGAGACATATTCAGCCACATGAATTAGCCACCATTGGGCTTCTCTTTTTTCATGTTTTCCTATTTTCTTGTATTGTTGTAAGGGATTACCACATATAGTCACTTATTTTTTTGAGATGAAGTTGCATCGAAAGTGTCAAATTGTGTTCCTTATGGGATTCACCATAGAGTTTGTTAGATGATACACAAAGAGACACCAACTTGGTTAGTTTATAGAGTTCTTAAGGAATCTCTCCACTCGTTGTTTTTATCCAAGTCTAACTAATCCAAAGTAGATATCTCTTCATCTCTCTAAGAGATGTAGGGATTTCCCCCTCTTGTAGGTTTCCAGATAAATTCAACAATCATAAGGTACTCAAACTTTTGATTCTTAGAGGAATTTATCTGATAAAATTATTACTAGACAAGTCAAATATGGAGTTTGTCTCTAGCTCATATGTTGGAGTATACAAATCACCCCTGATGTTAATCTAGACATCCTCATCTAATGCATCACCACTAAGTTGAGAAGACTCGAGGATTTTAAATCTTAGGAGTCTCTATGGATTAATTGATATTCTACCACTAAATTTATTATTGGATAAATCCAACACTTATATATTCCATTCAAAGATACCACCCTGGAGCTTATTATAAACAACATTAAAAACTTGCAACCCTTGAAACAATGTGAGGTATTTGGGAATCTCACTCGTCAATCGAGTTTTCCTTGAATCCAGTAGCTAAATCGTAATACAATTGGCTAAAGATGGAGATACAAATTCCTAGAAGATATGTTAGAATGAGTAGAGAGAACATCCAAGATAAGTGAAAACTCTATGTCTAGATTTTCACTAAGTTTTTTCTTGGGAACCTTCAAAACAAACATCTCTTAACAATTCCCTAGAGATGCAGGTGTCTTCCCGTTCAATTGGTTTTTGGAGAAATACAACAATTCTACTTGGACACATTTGTTGATATCTTCAGGAATTATTCCACTAAGTTTGTTGTCAAATACCTCATTTTTGAAATTTCCTAGAGACACATGAATCTTTCCATGTAACTCATTTATAATTGAAGAATGGGAAAAGTTTGAAAAGGACTTTCCTAAAGATCACTTGTTTAGCTCATCAATTAGTTGGTATTTTCATTAATTAGTTTTTATAACTAACTATCATTTGTATAAATATGAAAGAGAAAGATGAGATCAAAGATTTTCCTTGCAAAACTTTTTGTAATAATTACTTCTTCATTTTAGTTAATACTGAGAAGCCATTTTTTGGTTAGATAGTTTCTAAAGAAAATGACTTCTTGCTTGCTATTGATCATGAAATATTATGAATTTATAAAAGTACGGGGATGTACTATAAGAAATGTTTCATATATTCCAAATTACTCTGAATGTTGCTAATATTTCTTAACGATTTTTATCTCAAAAATTGTCCATCTTTATTCAATGAAGTATTAAGCAATGTATTTTGATTAAAAGATTATTGTTTTATCATAGTTACATTGGGATTGTTAATTTGATTCTTCTTTAACTTAGAATTAATTCTAAAATCTGAATTGCAAATAATCTTTCATTCTATTTCTTTTGTTCATTGTTATCATTAGCATAGCTATAACTTGGCATTTCTTTTCAAGTTGCTAATAATGAATTAGTTAAAAACTAATAATCTCCCTTTTGCTTTTAATGAAAACTTTAACAAATATTAAAGCTCATCGAAAGTTTGTTGGACCATTAATCCAGAGGGGTTTTCCATTTCAAATGGAAAATAATTAAATTGGGTCTATTTTATGGGTTAACCCCTACTGCCGATGTTGGGATGATTACCCCATCAATATAATGATAAGAAACTACCAAGGAAGAGATGCTCAAAAACTGTGTTTCTGTTTCGATGCATCTTTGTAGACCCCTATGGTATTTTAGAACCAAGTGTTGCTCAGAGTCTCAAATGCCTAGTCTTGTATGTAGGGTAGGAAAAACATTGATGTACTCTAGTAAGCTTAGTCTTTAGCTTGACACAAGATCGTTCATATCAATTGGTATTTATATTTTTCAATAGGTAAATACTTCTACTTATGGCGTCGAAAAATCCCCCCCAATATGATTATGTTGCATATAGTTCATAATCTCCAACATGTTGCACATAATAAATATCCAACCAATATTTAACATGGGGAGGGACCTTTAGGAGTGGAAAAGTAATCTTCTCCATGTAGTAAAAGTCATGAACAAAGAAATAACCTTCAAGCATATGTAACCATCTCTCCAAATCTACTGTGTCTATCTTACCTTCAAAAACATAGGGATGTAAAATTAACTTGTACCTTGAAGTGTGTCATTCCTCCAAAATAATTTCACATGGAAGGAGTCTTCTTCTTTTCCTTCAAATATAGGGATATCAAAATAAAATTTTACCTTGAAGGGTGGTGTTCCTCTAATTTTTTTTTTTTTTCAAAGGTGTATTCATCTATATTGGGAGTCATTGAAGGAACTGGGAAAAATGGTCCATCAGCTCATGTTCCTCTATCACTATAGAGATTCTTGGATAAACAACTTGATATGAACTTTGACTCCATCATCTTTCCTTTTGTTTTCCATGGGAGGCCACTTATATAGACAAGGTAAATATCCATTAGGCTTGGTTAGTTCAAGGCCCAACTCATATTACCCTAACGTCATCAAGGATAAGCATGGAAAAACAACAGAGAAAAGATTGCTCTCATACCACTAATTTAGATTAGGCTGAGAATGAAATAAAAGAACATGCAATATCGTAGAAGTAACACAAACACAATTTTGGAGCACACTAAGACAATGAAAATATTATATTAATGAATAAATTGGTGAAAAACACCACAATGTGCATGACAATGCAAATGGCTAGAATGGTGGTACCTTATCTCTGACAAGATATGTGATGGCTAAGCCCATTCACAAAAAATTGATAACAAGAGCCTACAACTACATTATATCAAAATACCGAAAAACATAAGGGGCAAAAACCTAAAACCCAAATACCTTAACCCTAGGAGATGAGGTAGCAAAAGGAATGTAGGTCCCAAGGAAACTTTGGTATATTTGATGGGGGTGAAATCTAAACTCCTTCATTCAATATAGGTCAAGATTATTGTAGAAACTCTTGGAAATTACAAAGAAATTGGAAAGCCATGAATTAATTATAGCTAATATAAACAGGTTACTCTTATTAAGCAACCATAAATTAAAACCATACAACATGTTTAACTTAACTTGTATTCGATCATCATAATTCTTGTCCAAATAATAATGATGAATGAGATCTACCATTTCCTCCACCTTAGAATTCTTGTCCAAATAATAATGATTGATAAGATCTACCATTTCTTCCACCTAGACTTCATATTTTACTTATTGATTTTTGATGACATGAACCTTCCAATTCCTGAACCATCACAATCTAATTGCTCATTAGAACCAAGCTCCTTCTTCCACACTTAAACATACAGAAGTGAGCAAAAGAGAAGAAAATACAAAGCGAAGTAAGAGAAAGAAAGTCGTTGGATGAGAAGATCGAGGATGGCAGATTTGTTGAGGGAAATTAGGGAAGAATCCCCTCAATCTCTAAAGGTGGTTGGATTCAAATCTGAGGTCAAGCCTCGATCTTAGGGAAGATCCAAAACTGAAGGAGAGGAATCCTCAACTTATCCCAAATATCTCTCAAGTGGTTAGGCCTCTCCAAGCCTATATAAGGAGGCCTTCTCATGGTAAAAGGGAGGATTGGAGAATATAGAAAGAATCAAACTTATGATCTCATAAGTGAGATACCATTGAACCATAATCAATGTATATTACTTGAGAAAAGAGGTTGGACAAATAGATCTGGAAGAAGTTGTTGCAACTTCATCAAAGGTCTGTAAGTACTCTTCATTTGTTCTCATTAATATACATATATTCTTGGCTTGTTTCTTTCAAGTTTTTGTTTGTTCCACATGAACTTGTCTCTAATAGATAGATATGTTTTTGAGCTAATCTCAGTGGAATAGGAAGCTTGTTGTATCTTTGTTTATTCTACATGATTTATCGAGGAGCTTAATATTGAAGCTCAACATGGACTGCGCAAGGACAAATGCCATTAAAAAGGTACACATTTTATTCTTCCTCTTCATACATTAGATTGATTAGATATAAAAGGATGTCAGTGACCAATGATAGAACCCTTTCTGTCTTGGTCTTAGGGGTCTAGAGACCAAGAAGGAATCCACTTGTCCGCAGGGGGATTCACCTGTAAGAGAAATTGGTGACTCCACTAGGGAGGATCTCTGATTTTTTATTCCTTTCCTAGGTCTTGTTTTGTCCCTTTGCCTACTTCTTGACCTTCTCTATACTGTCTTTGATTCTTAGATCTGATTGATTGGATCTTGATTTCATCACACTCAATTTGATTAACTGAGTTTACTTGATTTTTTGAGTTTCTGGGAATTTTTCTGTATTTTTAGAGGCTATCACTCCCCTTCCCTTGCTACCAGAGTGCTGGCACTCCCTATTGGTCTTACACAGAGTGTTGGAATTCTATGGTGCCCTTTACACCAGAGCACTGCCCCTTTTCTGTGAAAAAATCTCTAGGTTTTCATTCTCTGAGGTTTATTTTTTCTTTTGGCACTTTCTCGAAGTCTTATCATCTCAGTACATCTTTGTTTTGGCCTTCAACACTCTACTTTCTAAGAATTGATCACCTTTTGTTTGGAATTTTGACATTTTTCTTCTTTACCTAAAAGTCACTCTTTGTTTTTGACGATTTAGAGTCAACTTATCGCTTTCTTCTCTTTTATCTGACTGAGTGGAGACTTTTGTGAGGAAATTCAAATATATGTGCACCATTCCATTTGATCTTTGAGGTCATCTTGTCCAATCCTTTTTCTTTCTTTTTGAGTTTTTGGTTTTTTCTTTTTGCAAATTTTTTTATCTTTGTCTTTCTTGTTTAATCACAACGAGAGTGTGTCTTTGTTTGTGTGAAACTTGCTTCTAATTGTCTGAATCTTGTTGATCTTAAAATATGAATGACATAGGAAGTGTTACGTCAAATTGATTATCATTCACACATAAAGCAAAATGATACATTTTTATGATTGTTCTTGGATATTAGAAAGGAATTCTATGAGATTTTAGCACTACACTGGATTTGATTGAGAAACAAATTGATTGAAAATATTGCATCAAATGGCAGTGAAAATGACATTTTTCTCCTTCCCTTAAATAGGAATTCATTGAAAGAAAAGGATTCTTATCATCTTTTATGCATTTTTTGGGAATTGAGTCATAACAACATTAGTTTCACTTTCATACATCCTTGAGTAAAGAACAGTTGTAAAATGAACGCTAATTAAAAATTATCTAGAACATTTTGTTTTTTAGAATCTTCCACCAACATTAGACTAGGATTAGAACTTTGGATTAGGTTGTGAGTAAAACTCTCCAAAGCATTCAAAACAAACATTAGCATATTGCGATAGGGAGAGAAAAAAAATTCAATTTTCATATAGGATTTCTGGGATCCCCCTCTCACATAGGGGTTACGGACGAGGTCGCATTCAGGAGAGTTACAAAGATTATCCCTCTGTGGTTCAACTATTTGTAGTGGTCGGGTCATATATTGAGGGTTATTCTTGAGGTGCAGTTGGTTTCATTTGGTCTCAGTGCTTCATGAACTCTGAATCTGTTTGGGATGCTCTGGAGTTTCTACCGGTACACTTGTCCTCAGTTTCTCTCGAAGGATTTCATACTTGTTATCCTACTCATACGTTCAGACCAGACTATTGACTATACCCACCCAGGGGCTGAATGCAAGTTGATGTCCTTAGTAGCCATAATCTTTAGGTACTTACACAAGGTGATGGTGAAGGGAAGTCTTCGTTGTACCTGGAACAGACGGTGTTCAAACTCACTTGGGCTCCTTGGAGGGTAAATCCACAATTACTGCATGGAAGCTTGCACCAAGGCACAAGTCCATTAAGTAGGTCACCATCGTAACTTTTCCACCATATCCTATCCCCTTCTTGACTTGATCATGCGACATTGGATTTCATCACCAACTAGTATGTTCATCAAGAGAAGTTGTTGTTTGCTTGGTTTGATTCCTAGATTTGATTAGTGTATTCCATTTATTTTCGTTAGTTGTCCATAGATTTTTTCCGTAAAGTATTTGGTTCGAGCAATATTCCTCCATGTCGTTCACGCAGAATGAAAGGGTTACCCCCAGAAGATCCCAAGGGTTACCAACCTTTTCCTACTGACCCACCAGAGGGCTCTCCTCAATAGAGTGAAGTTCAAGATACCGCCACTTCACAAGTGGAATGAACTGACTCTTTAGAATAGTTCTGAATTTCTGATTCCCTAGAGTATTTTCGACTTCCTCACACTTCTGAGAGACATATTCTCCGACTAAATTCATCCAAAGAACTTGTTGTTTTTACTTCTGGAATACTAATAGGACCCCTCACAGACCCTGAAGGTGAGGATCCTTTTTGGACTAGAAACTGACCTCTCATGGTACATGATCTTTTTGGCTCAGGGGCAGGTTCTGACATACCTGTTTTATCCCAACAGCCTGAAATATCCGCCACTTACACTGTACCTTTAGATCACTTCTCTGGTACATCCAACAGTACCACCATCATGTCGACCACACTATCAGTTGGTCCTCACTTGACCATTTCTCTCCAAATGGCCCATTCCACTATGGCCGCGCATGTTGCTACCATCCCCACTGGAAATATGACACCATCCCAGGCCTCAATTGGAACACTGCTTAGACCAAATATGTCTGTTCCACTTGGATACAGAGCTTTGAATCCTTCCATTACTGCCACTACCCAAGTTACACCTGGAGGTTATATCCCTACACCTTTGTTTGGAGGATCCGGTCCTAGTGGCTCTAATCTAGTCGGAGTCTCCGATCATTCATACACTTCTGGTTTTCAGATCCCTCTAGGCACTCAACCTCACGTTGGGGGGGAACCTCCATTTGGGGGTCAAACCCAAATGGGGACAGAACCTCATGCTGGGGGGAAACCTCCATTTGGGGGTCAAACCCAAATGGGGACTCAATCTCAACTTGGGGGGAAATATCAAACTAGAATTCCTAACCCGTTGTATGGACAAAATGTGTCGCCTAATCCTTGGCACATTCCTTTTCCATCAAATTTGTTATTTTCTGGGGGGGAACACCCTCAACGAAAACAACAACCTTATCCTCCTTATAGAAAAAATGTTTATCCCCCTCATGGGAAAACCTCTCAGCCGACTTACAACCCTCAGAACCCATCTGGTTATTCTCCATATGCACATGTTTCTGAACCTTCCTCGAATCTTGTTTACTCTGGCCAACAATAAACCTATGTAGGAGGACTCACTGGTTACAATTATCCACCTAACCTAGTGTATGGTCCTACTGGTGTCCCTTTTCCCCACCAGTATCACTTGCAGTTTAACCGACAACTATCGTTTCTTGCTACTCTGGATCTCCCAGACTTGTCTTGGTTAAATAATGATCCTATATTGCATTACCCTTTCTGGCTAGTGATTCCAGCTAAACTCCCTTCTGATATTCCGAAATTTGACAACAAAGATAGAGAAGACCCAAATAATCATGTAATGACTTCCCATTTATGGTTTTCATCAAACTACTTAATGGACGACTCTATACATTTGCATCTTTTCCAGCGAACACTTACGGGCTCAACAACCAAGTGGTATATTGAACTACCGTGTGGTTCTTTCTAGGACTTCAACTCCCTTTCCATGTCCTTCCTCACACATTTTCAACTACCCATTCAATACGAGACGGGTACCAAACTCTTGACCTCCCTTCTTCATACTAACTCCGTGCACATCTTTGACCATATTCATGAATGGAGATGATGACGAAGGTTGATCAAAGCAGTCATTCTTGACCAATTATTGGTGGAATGGTTTACCAAATCACTTTTACCCCCGATTGCTTGTGATGTCACTATGGGTGGTGTCTGTTGGTCACTATAATTGCTTAATTCAAACAATCAAGTGCTACATAAATTGTCAACCCAGGGAAGTCTGTTTATTTCAAAGGTAACCACGCACTATATATGCTCAATTCCAAAAGCAACCTAGAGTTGTAGTAAAGGAAACTATATCAATCACACTTGCCTTGAATAAACTAAAGTTCTGACTTGAATTACAGGAAAGCAACCTACCTATTGCATAGCTTTAAAGATTAATCTAAAGAATCCTGGATTACATTAAAATATCAACTGCAATAGGAAAGAACAACTATTCTGTAACCAGAGAACAAGACCCTATTCCCAAGCAGGAACTCCAGCACCTTGTTTCTGATTAACACACTTTAATGAAAACATTAACGCATTGAATGCTAACTCTATCTAATAGAGAATAGGACCCTTAATCCCTTCCTTTAAGCAGGAACCTTTAGTACCAGTCTCTGATTAGCATACTTATGAGAACAATTGAAAGCTGGTTGTTTCTAACAGAAAACAGAACCCTTAGTTCCTTCCATTAAGCAGGAACCCTTAGCTCTGGTTCTGATTGGCACACTCAGGAAAAGTAATTGAAAGCTGATTACTTCTAACAGAGAACAGAACCCTTAATCCCTTCCATTAAGCAGGAACTTTTATCTCTGGTTTCTGATTGGCACACTCAGGAACAGTAATTGAAAGCTGATTACTTCTAACAGAGAACAGAACCCTTAATCCCTTCCATTAAGCATGAACCTTTAGCTCTAGTCTCTGATTAGCAGAACCTCATAAACTCATCACACAATATTTCTAATTGAAATGATTATGAACTTCGTGAAAACATTGTAACATTCAATAAAACAAAGTTCTTTAACAAGACAGAGTTCAGTAGTGTTTCAACAAAGCAGAATTCATTAACAATAGTGTTTCATCAAGACAAAAGTTAATCAAGGCATAAACAGAAATTATACTAACACACTATAAAACTAAAGGGTGAATCTTGTGAAGAAGGTGGGCCCTCCCCTCTCAGAAGATTCCCCTGAGACGAAAAGGCTAGAGAAGGATGCTCAAAGCAGTCTTTTATTCATCTATTAATGTATCATGTTACAATCTGGAAAATAAAGTATGTCCCTCTCTCTGAAGCTTTCTTAATACATAAAACTGGCCTCCTTTCAAATGATGATTTCCTCTTATTTAAAGAGGGAACCCCTTCGATAATATTGATCAAAAATTACAGATGTATATCTGAGTCCTATTCTCAGTCAGATCGACTTTCTAAACCAGAATATGATGTCCTAGTCTCACGCAACAGAATGCTATTACAAGTGTTGAATGAGGTGTTGTTGTTACGGCTGGAGTAACAATTCTTTCTCGTTGCTACTGATGCTGTTTCAGCACCGCAAATCACGGGTTGTTTCAGCCACGGGATTTGCGCTCTTGAATGTTTCAACATTCTCATGTAGGAGCGATGGTTGGTGCTTGGCTCACGGTGCGACTTTTGTAGATTTGTTGTTGACCGCTGACTGTGTAACGACTTCCTTTGTGTTTCAACATCGTCGGTCCTGGGCTGTGTAACGGTCAACATCGTGACCATGAGCTGTGTAATAGATTCCTCAACATCGTCGATCTTCTGTGTTTCAGCATCTGCAACCCTGGACTGTGTAACAACTCTGTATTTCAGCATCTGTGACCTTGGACTGTTTAACAACTTCTGTGAATTGTTGTTTCAGCAACAAGCCTCAAATGCTAATCTGCAGTTTGAACTGTTTCAACACTTATACATTTCTAATCAATGGTTAAGTACGAGAATGATGTAAAATATTATGCAAAACAGATTAAACGTATAGTAATGAGAAGGGGCGTTGTATACCTTTGGAATGATCAGATAGAGTGATAATATGAGTTTAAATGTGGGTGATCAAAAGTGTAATAGTGGCAAAAAGTATGGGCAAAAAGGTACATTGTGTGGTCCTAACATCACCCCCAACTCAAGGTGTTGCATGTCCTCAGGCAACTTCACTCTGAATCAGAGTCTGAATACCGACTCTGAGCATGTAAGTTACTCAAGCAGTAGCTCTGGGAGGTACTGTCCATTGGTGTTCTGAACCCTTGGAGCCGTTGTAACCTTTGCCAAGCTGTTGTTTCTGTCTTCTTAGGCAGCTTATAATGAATTTGATATCTTTCTATTGGCAACTAGAGGATAGGAAAATAAAACCGGTACCCTATCCAGCTTTCAGCACATTGCTGAACACACTGGATGTAGTTAGGTGCCCTAGAGATTGCTACCTCAAGGTTAGTAGGGATGAAAGGATTGTATTCTTGTCTTTTCTCAGTGGATTGCTGCCAAAACAAGTTATTTGCTTGGAGGGCAGCAATCTCTATGGTTCTGATGAAGTGCTGACAATCCTGGAGCACTGTTGATTGTAGCTACTGAACATGTTCAGTCACCCCTGGTTTCTTTAAGAACTCATAATATTATGTGACAAAGGTGGCTGCATTCTGTGGTTCTGGTCTTATCCATAGAAGGCAGTTGTCTTCATTGTGTTTAGCAGCCATGAAGTCATCTTACCAAATGATTTGATTGTGGAGAAATGAGGTGAACGCCCGAATCTGAATGTTCCGACAAGAGGGTTAAGGTTCAGCTGCCTGTTCTCAGGAATGGCTTCGTTATGAAAATATGCCTCACAAAGGAGGTGCTGATCCCTAACAGATGCTTCTGTGAAAGTTTTAACAAAATCTGCTGGGTGTAGTATTGCATAGGGTTTTCCTTCTATAATTGATTTGATTTGAAACCATGTGAGTCATTCCATGAGGAACAAGGAGTAGTTGCAAGATGGTTTCCTTGTAGCCAATAGCTTTTGTGTCAGGTCAAATACCCTGGCCATTTTGCCTTTCAACTCTTTGTTCTGTTTCTTAAGGGCACGAGCTTCCTGGCATGTCTGCTCTAAAGCTTCCCAATTTGAGTATGTATGATTTATCCAGATTTGTCTGTGCTCTTGCAGGCTTTTGTCCTGTGTTGCAGCATACTCTTTCTTCCATTTTTGTATTGCTACCTGCTCATCCCATAGCTGGGTCTGTGTTTCAGCGTTGCAAGTAGTGGGATGAGGTAAGGTCTGAGTAGATTGTTCCACAAAAGTGGGGAGATTGATCTAGCTGGGAGGTGTAAATTCCTCCATAGGCATTGTCTGTACATCTTTGTTGACAAAGGAAGGATCTTCATTTGTTGCAATGCAGGGCTCAGTCTTGATCCTGGGAGGTTCTGCAGGTTCTTGAGTTTCAGCTGTAGCTGGTTCTTGTGTGACAGCTATAGTTGGTCCTTGCATGACAACAAGTTCTTCCTTTTTGACTACAAAAGTTGAAGGAGTAGGGGGAGCTCCTGATATTGGAACTTGAGTTACCTTATAGCCTGCCTGATAGTAAATATCCCCACATTGACAACACATGTATTCTTTACACAGGCTCTCTGTAGTCCCCTCTGACAAGGTTGCTGTACGAGCTAGGGTGTACAAATTTAGTTCCTTCTCGTATGCTTCATTTTCCCTGGCTAGTTATTGCTTATATGCTTCCAGTTCAGATTTTAAAAACTCGTTTTCCCGCAAGACAAAGGCCATTATTGGTTTTGGTTGAGGGATGACTGGTTCTTGTGTGGCAGTCACAGCCTCACTAGCTGGTTCTCGTGGAGCAGCTGCAGGACTGGGAGCTGATTCTTGTGTTTCAGCTTCTTGTTGTAAGGAAAGTAATGCTGCAGCACCTTGGACCTCTGATTCCTGTGTCTCAGTATCAATATCAGCAACTGGTTCTTGTGTTTCAGCCGTAGCTGGTTCTTGTGTGACAGCTATGGCTGGTTCTTATGTTTCAGCCACTGAATGGGTAGTTGGTTCTTGTGTTTCAGCTACTTTATTTGAGGAAAGTAATGTTGCAGCACCTTGGACCTCTGATTCCTGCATCTCAATTTCAATATCAGCAGCTGGTTCTTGTGTTTCAGCCGTAGCTGGTTCTTGTGTGACAGCTATGGCTGGTTCTTGTCTTTCAGCCACTGAATAGGTAGCTGGTTCTTGTGTTTTAGCTACTTTATTTGAGGAGAGTAGTGTTGCAGCACCCTGGGCATCTGGTTCTTGTGTTTCAGTGCCCGTGGGTGGAATAGGCAAAGATCTTGAGATTTGGGAAGTTGGAGGTGTATGGGGTATCAGTCGAATGGGTTGGGGATCTAGGGTAGTGGCAATAATGGGTGGCCTTGTTGAGGCCCTTGTTCGCTTTTTTCATAAGAAGGGCGGAAAGAAGGGACTTTGTTTTCGTTTTCGTGAGGATCTTTCCTCAATAATGGGATAGGGGGAATTCTCTGGCTCAGAGTTGTCACTAAGAATATGAAGGGTGGGGGTGGATGATTCTGGTAAGGTATGAGGCAGGCTATTGGGTACTTCTAGAGAGTTTGGGGGATTTTACGATTGCTGCTCCTGGAGGTTTTCAGGAATTTCAGCAGCTGCTTGGGGGTTTATGGTTGGGTTATTTAATGGAGGGTTTTGTTGGGCGAAACCCCTTTGGATGAGCAGTTGGACAAGATGGTGATGGGTGAGTGAAAGGGTGGGATCTTTAGCCTTTCTGCAGTAATGCGCCATATTTTTCAGACAACCCAGCAAATAATAAGGAATATTGACCCGTCTGTTATGCCTTAAATGAGATAACAGAAGAAAGTCGTGCTGATAAACTACCTGGTATCGGCCCTCACAGGTTAGATAATGCTTGATGAATCTTGCAACTTCCGACCATGGGGGTGGCAATGAGCTGAGTTGAACACCCTTGCCTTTAAATTCAATTCGTTCTTCTGGCAGGAAGAAGTTCTGCTGAGCATTCTGAATGATATGTTTACGGCTGAACATGCGAATGTCGTCGATAGGGAGGCTTGAGACATGTGCTATATCTTCTTCTGTTACTAAAATTTAGACCCCTTGGACAACAGAATGGTCTTCCTGAAGGTTTTGGGCGAATTGCAGGACCTGTCGTTCATTATACCCCGGGAGTCTCTGAAAGTAACTGAACCATCCTGCCTGCTAAAAGATTTGATAAGCTACTGGATAATGTTTTAACAATGCTATGATGGTGGGCTCGTTCCTTATGACAGATCCTCCCATAGCTACCAGCTCGGTAGGATATAGCGTCGGAGAGTTTGAGTATCAGCTTCTGTGCAGAGTGAGTTTTCCAAGCGACGTTATGCAAAATGGCGGTCAAATGCGCGAAAGGGTGGTGAAATAGGGATGGCGACGGTGAATTTGTGTGAAATGATGGTATCAAAGATTTGATGTGTTCTTCCCTCCCGTCAAGTGCGGCTAGTAATGATTGCACTTGAATGGTCATAATGGTTTTAGAATCTTCTCATTAACTATAGCCTAACTGAATTACATAAAATTTACATACCTCGCCTTACCTTTTGATTCGTTCTGCAAACAAAATATCATGCTTGTCCATGGTAGTCCTGCAGTGGTCGTGGAGAAGACTTTTGATCTATTAGATGAATTGTATCAAAGACTTGCTAACTTGGAAGGACGAACTATGGTATGAGAGCATAAAAGCTTGCTGACAGATGATGTTCGAAAATTGGTGTTTCATCAACAGAGAAGAACGAAGTGAAACAATTGCTGGACGGTGTTGTTTCGTCGATGAAGAAAGTGAGGAATTGTCATACTGTAGGGTTTTGGCAATAGGGGGAACAAAAAGTGTTGAACAGTGGTGTTTTAGCATCGGAAGAAAGTCAAAAGTGTTGAACAGTGGTGTTTCAGCATCGGGAAAAATGATGAAAAGTTGCTGACAATGGTGTTTCAGCAACAGAGAAGAAAAGGCGAAACAACTGCTGGACGATGTTGTTTCATCGATGAAGAATGGTGAGGAAATGGGGAAAAGAAGAGTGGAAAAAGGTTACTGATCAGTGATGGGGGAAAAATATGTGGGGTTGCTGATAGTGGTGTTTCGGCAATAGAGGAAAGTCAAAAATGTTGAACATTGGTGTTTCAGCATCGGGAAGAAATCAAAAGTGTTGAACAGTGGTGTTTCAGCATCGAGAAGAAATCAAAAGTGCTGAATAGTGGTGTTTCAGCATCGGGAAGAAATCAAAAGTGCTGAACAGTGGTGTTTCAGCATCGGGAAGAAATCAAAATTGTTGAACAGTGGTGTTTCAGCATCGGGAAAGCTTGTCTCTTTGAAGTAGGATCATCCTTTCCTAGTGACCTGTACTTCGATCGGGAATCTGCAAAAATCGATTGTAACATGGTATTTATTGACAGGAATTATTAGTAAATAAAATCTAATCTAATACTAAAGAAATTAACTTAAAAGAATTAATTGCAATGAGGAGTAGAAACCCCCTCCAAGAAGAGGAAATGGGCGTCTGCCATGCACGTGGCCTTAAAATCTTCTTTGGAAATAGGGTGCTGGTACAGACAGAGCCAATGACCATTTACAAGTAACGGAGTTTTGGAGTCATCGATTGTGAGGAGCCTTACTGTTCCATTGGGGAAAACAATGTCTACTTCGTAAGGTCCAAGCCATCTTGTACACAGTTTCCCTTGAAACTCTTTGAACCGAGAGTCATACAGTAGGGCCCAATTACCTTTTTGGAACTGCTTGTTTTTTATAGTTTTGTCATGCCATTTTGATCTTTGTTGTTGAATTATGGTTGTCTGCTGAATGGCATCTAATATTTTCTCCTCCAGTTCATTAAGCTGCTGCAACCTGGCTGTCTGTGCATCAGTTAAATCAAGGTTGACAGCTAAAGCAGTCCTTAAGGTTTTTATCTCAAATTGCACAAGAAAGACAACACTCTTTCCATAGAATAATTCATAGGGAGAGAATCCTGTAGTATTTCTCCAGGTAGTTCTATAGGCCCATAATGCTTCAGGGATCCTGTAGGACCAGTCCTTTCTATTTTCCTTCACTGTTTTTGTGAGAATGGATTCTATTACTTTGTTTGTGCTTTCCACCTGTCCATTAGCTTGGGGGTGGTATGTTGTAGTCATTCTATGCTGGATATAATATTTTTGAAGGGAAGCTTTGAAACCATGAGAAGTGAAAGGAGGTCCTCCATCTGTAACTAATTCTCTTGGCACTCCAAATCTGATGAAGATGTCTTTAAATAAGAAATTTATAACTGCTTCTTCGGTTGCTCTGTGGAGTGCTTTGGCTTCCACCCATTTAGTCATGTAGTCTGTACAGACAACTATGTAAACTTTTTGATTGGATGGGGGGTTGATGGGTCCTACAAAGTCTAAGGCCCATCTTTCAAATGGTTCAAGTACTATATGGGGGTTTAATGGAATTTCATCTCTATGATTAGGTTGACCCACTCTTTGGCAGCTATCACAGGCCCTGACATATTTATTTGAATCTTTGAAGAGTGAGGGCCAATAGTACCCCATCCTGAGAATTTTGTGTGTTGTTCTCTTATCAGCAAAATGCCCTCCACAAGGGCCATCATGACAAGCTTTTAGTAGATCATAAATCTCATCTTCTCTAATACACCTTCGTATTTCTTGATCAACGCTTGTATGGAAAAGACACCCACTTATCCAGCTATACCGAGCACTTTGATGAATGATACTTCTTTTCTCTTGGTGGGATAGGTGTGGTGGTAACTTCCCTGCAACCAAGTAGTTAGCAATGTCTGCATACCAAGGTGAGTGGGCAGAAACTGCAAATAGATATTCATCAGGAAAGGAATCATCTACTGGGGTATCATCATTAGGTGTCAACCGAGAAAGGAAATCAAAAACTACATTCTCTTTTCCTGGTCTATCTACAATTGTAATATCAAATTCTTGCAATAATAGTAGCCATCTGGTGACTCTAGCATTTGTGATAGGTTTGTTCATTAAATATTTGATAGCTGAGTGATCAGTATGGACAAAAGTAGAATAGCCAGTAATGTAATGTCTAAATTTATTAATTGCATAGATAACTGCTAAGAATTCCTTCTCAGTGATTGTATAATTGAGTTCAGCAGGGGTCATATTCTTGCTGATGAAATAGATAGCATAAGGGAGATGATTTTCTTCTTGTCCCAAGACAACTCCTATTGCAGTATCTGAAGCATCGAAGGATATATGAAAGGGAAGTGTCCAATCATGTCCTCTCAGAATAGGAGCTGTAGATAACTGATTTTTAAGTGTATTAAATGCTTCTTGGCAAGAGTTAGTCCATTTAAATTCAACATTTTTCATCAGTAATACAAACAGGGGAGAAGCTATTTTGGAAAAATTCTTGATAAATCTTCTGTAGTATCCAGCATGTTCTAGAAAACTTCTCACCTCTGTTTGAGTTTTGGGAGTAGGAAGATCCTTAATGACTTGTATTTTGGATGGGTCTACTTGAATTCCTTGAGATGAGATAAAATGTCCAAGCACTATTCCTTCACTCATCATCATATGACATTTTTCTATACTTAAGGAGAGTTGGGCTTGTATGCATCATTTAAGTACCTTCTCAAGGTTTTGTAGTGCTTCCTAAAAAGAAACACCATAAGGAGTAAAGTCATCCATAAAGATTTCCATAGAGTCATTAAGCATATAAAAAAAGATCCCTAAAACTGCTCTTTGGAAGGTTGTTGGTGCATTACATAGTCCAAATGGAAGGACTCTATAAGAAAAAGTTCCCCAAGGGCTAGTGAAAGTAGTTTTATCTTGATCTTGAGGTGCAATTTTGATCTGGTTATACCCACTGAAACCATCTAAAAATGAGAAAAAATTCTTCTCTGACAAATTATCTAATACCTTATTAATGAATGGTAATGGAAAGTGATCTTTCTGAGTAGATTTATTTAAAGCTCTGTAATCCACACATACTCTCCATTTCCTGTTTTTCTTTGGAACTATTACCAACAGGAAAATCCATTCATTGTCTGATATAGGGTAAATAAACCCTACATTGAGCAATTTTTGAAGTTCTTCTTTGATGATTTCTCTTAAATTAGGGTTCATTCGTCGTTGAGGTTGGCATATTGGCTGACAATCTTCCTTAATATATATTCGATGAGTGCATAATTCAGGAGAGATTCCTTTCATATCTGTGTAATCCCATGCGAATGCTTCTTTATTTTCCAGAAGTAACTTCATTAATTGTTGTGTTTTAGCATCTGTCAAATTAGGGTTTATGTTCAATGTTTTGCCAGGTTCAATTTCCACTGGTATGCTTTTACAGAAGATGGTGTTAGATGTTTGAGGTGGGATTTCCGAGTTGAGGTTTTCTTGATTATCAGACTCCAAAAGTGCAGTTAGCTAGTTATGAGTTTTTGGAGTCACAGAGGAGGGTTCACAAATGAAATTATTGATTACTTCATCCTCGGTAGAGTCTTTCAGGCTTAGAGCTTGTCTGATAGTCAAAAGGGGTTGAGTAGGTTGATCATCAAAATCTACCCATACAAAATTATCATTATTAAGCAGGGGTGTAGCGTGAGGGTAGAGGGTAAGCTGTTTAGTTTCATAACCATTTGAAATTGTCATTGAACCTGATCTACAGCTGATAAAAGCATCTGCTATGGCTAGCCAAGGTCTACCTAAAATTAGAGGGTGGCCCCCCAACTTTGTTTTGGGTTGTAGTACCGTAAAGTCAACTGGATAATTCCAGGATTCCACAGAGATACTGAGGTCTTCAATGACTCCTTCTGGTTTAATTGTGGATTGGTCAGCCAATTCTAGGATAGTTGGGGTGTCTCTGACTTCATTTTGCAATTGTAGCAGTTGTAAGGTTTCCAGAGTCATGATATTGATAGCGGCACCTAGGTCTACCAGGACTCGAGGGATTATCATTTTTCCAACTTGTACTGTAACGGTAGGGTGGTCGGGATCACCATATTTAACTAGGGGAAGTTTTACCTGACATTAGTGCAGATAAGTCTCCCATAACATGGACTATAAGGGGATCCTTAGTTTTCCTACCAGTTTTTTTAACACAAATGTCTCGCATCGTCTTGGCATAGATTGGTACATCTCGGAGTGCTTGTAGTAGAGGAATTTTGACATATAAATTTTGTAATTCCCCTAAAATATTGAAGGTTGGTGGCTCTGTTGTTTTAGTCAAGGCTAAACGCTCTGGAAATGGTGGTTTTGTTGTTTCAACAACATTGTTAGAGGATGATTGTACCTCTTCAGGTACATCATGCTCTTTTGTTTCCTCTTTATCAGAAGAGGTAACATCAGCTATGGCAGGTTCCACTATTCTCCCAGATCGTAAATG
>ML780653.1:400272-420017 GCA_009831015.1 Picea engelmannii | reverse complement strand
CAATTAAGCTACATCCTAACCTACTGTCATAAGGCACTTCAACCCAGATTACACAGTTGGGTTAAAAATTTATTCTTTCTAGGGGCTATCCGATCAGGATTAGATGGTCTGATCAGATGTATTCACTAGTTCTAACCTAGGGGATATCTGATCAGGATTAGATGGTCTGATCAGATGTATTCACTAGTCTATCAACATTGAAAATTTAAAAGCACTTGGTCATGTTTGAACGGTATGACCAAGTGGCTATTATTGCATGGGGCTTTTGCTTACATTCTTTTATGCCCTCTTTTCTTTTTCTTTCATTTTTTCTTTTTTCTTTCCACAAATTATTTGAAGAAATGAAATATCATTTGTCAACAAGATCACCAGATACAGAATAAATCCAAGTCATAAGTTGATTCCCATAATTTATGGGGTGATAACAGAGTCCATCCTAAAAATACCGCGGCTATTAAGGCAAAGTTTAAAAAGTTATTGAAATCTGGCTTCATTTATCTTGTCCCCTTGACGAAATGGGTTTTGAACATTGTTCCAGTTACTAAGAAACAGGGGACCATTCACGTTTGTGTTGATTATAGGGATCTCAATAAGGCTTGTCCAAAAGACAACTACCCTACACCCTTCATTGAACATATTATTGATAATTGCGCTGGTAGCATAATTTTCTCTTTTATGGATGGTTTCTAAGGGTATAACCAGATTGATAATTTTCCTGTTGATCAACATAAGACATCCTTTATATTCCTGTGGGGAACTTTCACCTATCGGAAGCTACCATTTGGCCTTAAAAATGATGGGGCTACATTCTAGCGAGCCATGTCCTACACTTTCCACTATATCAAACATATTGCAGAACCTTACCTTGACGACTTATGTGCCCAGTCATCCACTCGATTAGACCACATTGGTCATCTACGGGATATTTTCCTTCGATGTCGGTTCTACCATGTTCGTTTGAACCCACATAAGTGTATTTTTTCTATCGAATCAAGAAAAATCCTCGGCTTTGTTGTCTCCAAGGACTGGATTTAGGTGGATCCATTAAATATTAGAGATATTCTAGCTTTACCCCCTCCTAACAACTTGCGACAACTCCAAAGTTTGCAAGGGAAAGAAAAATTTCTTCGCCGCTTTATTTGTAACTACGCTGAGATCACTAAAGAATTCATGATATTGTTGCAGAAAGATGCCCCTTCCATCTGGGATGACACTACTCAATGATCATTTGACGCTCTTAAGCATGCACTGACCAACATTCCTTTGTTACATCCTCCATACTATATGAAGGACTACATCCTTTACTTAGCGGCCTCTACTTCCACTATTTCCATGGTGTTAGTTCAAGAGGACTCTTCTGGTGAAGAACATGTGATTTATTATTTCAGTAAAATTCTATCTGGACCAGAGATCCATTATTCACATGTTGAGAAGTTGGCTCTGGAAGCCGTTATCATTGTCCAGATATTTCGTCACTACATTTTTCTACGCACCACCACGGTTATCGCAGACTCAAACCCCATGTATCAAATTCTGACACGTCAGGTGCTTGGGGGAAAATACTCCAAATGGATCGTCGTCCTTCAGGAATTCAATCTTGAATTTGCTAAGTCCAAGTCTAAAAAGTCCTTAGTGTTTGCAGAACTCATTTGCGATTTTCCCCATGCTAATGAAGACACTGATCCTAGAGATTCTCTCCCTGATGAATCTCTATTCCACATTGGCATTTCTGATCCTTGGTATGGAGACATCATCCTCTATCTCTAGACCCAACATTTTCAGCTCGATATCTCTCGTGGAGAACAATGTCATATTCACCACCATTCTCATCATTACCTCATTATTGGTGACACTTTATATCATCATGGCATTGACACTATCTTGTGATGATGTCTGACTCATGAAGAGGTTGAATGCATCCTTAATGACTGTCACCTTGGATCCTGTGGTGGTCACCTTTCTGGGATGGCTACAACCCAAATTTTTTTACGTGCCAGTTACTTTTGGCCCTCCATCTTTAAGGATTGTATTGAGGCCGTAAAAAAGTTCCCACCCTACCAAGTTTTTCAAAACAAGGCACACACCCACCCTGCTCCACTGCATCCGATTATTTCCATCGACCCCTTTGCCAAATGGGGAATTTATTTCATGCAATGTAAGCCTACCTCAGTCCCGGGGCACGATTATATAATTGTTGCCATTGATTAATTTACAAAATGGGTTGAGGCTATGCCTACCTTTTTGAATGATGGCCATATTGCAGCCCTTTTCTTTTTCAATCACATCATCACTTGCTTTGGTGTTCCATAGGCCATTGTCACTGATCATGGTTCCCATTTTCAAAACTATATGATGAGTGAGTTGCATACCAAGTTGGGTTTTCTCCATGAGAACTCATACCTATATTATACTCAAGATAATGGACAAGTTGAAGCTATCAACAAGTTCCTCAAAACCATGAAACAATGGATGATCGGGGAAAACAAGACATCTTGGAATTTACAACTCTTCTCTGCTCTCTGGGCTTATTGGACCCCAGTAAAAACTTCTACTAGATCCACTCCCTTCCAGTTAGTATATGGAATTGAAGTTGTTTTACCAATCGAGTGCAAAATTCCTTCGCTAAAACTCAAAGTAGAACTCCTTCCCCACACTTCTACTGAAGAAGAATGTTTCTTACACTTGAATGGGATGGATGAAACACATCGTGATGTTTCTCTCGTCAATGAGATGTATCAAAAACAAATCAAAAATCAATATGACAAGTCTATCCATCCTCACACTTTTGCAGAAGGAGACCTAGTCCTTGTTTATGACTATGCTCATGACAAGTTAGGGACATGGAATTTAGAACCTCTATGGCATGGTCCTTACATCATGAAACACATTATGCATAGAGGTGGCTACGAACTAGTTGACTACAATGGAATTTCCCAGTGTGAGCCCTGGTATGGGCTTTACCTTAAGAAGTACAATGCCTAGGACATCTAGCATACATGCTTTGTACACTATTGTATTTTTATTTTTGGTGTGTCTTTTTCTCTTGCATGCATGAGTTTTGCCTTAGCCACTTATACTGTGTCTTGTGTTTGCGTGCACAAATGAAATCATCCTTTCCTATCTTTGTCAGGTTTGCGGATGGCACTAGTCGACACACTCAAAACATTACTTCTGTAGCTTGGGTCATTTACCACTCTAATAAGGTGGTGAGTTCAGGAGGTATTTTCTTAGGTTCGACAACCAATAACATGGCAGAATATCATGTTGTCATTGGACTTTTAACCGAAGCCTTTTCCCTAGGTGTTTCTCATATGATCATCAACCTGGACTCTCAACTTGTAGTCTAACAGCTCAATCGAATCTACATTATTCACAATCCTATCCTACTATGTCTCCATCTACGAGTTCTTCATCTTGAAAGAAGGTTTGATTTTATCGAATACAGACACATACCAAGAGAAATCAACACGATTTTAGATTCGTTATCTAATTACATCATGGATAGGTATCTCTCACATAGATGAGTTTTCATAAAGGAAATAAATCACATCATATATCATCATGTAAATTAAAACGCATTCACATAAAAGAATTCATTATTTGAAAATCATTTGGCACTATAAAAACTCAGAAATGTATATATATATGGCGTAACTGAAAATGTTTGAATACATCAAAATGGTACATAGATAGGAAAAATATGGGTCCTCACACCCATAAGCATCGTCATACAGACTATACAATTGCCACAAAGACCTCTAATCTTCCTGCATTACATTATGCTCTGAGTAACATATCACTTCACGGGCTACTCACCTCAGCAGAGAGTTAAGACTCTCAAACACTCCCATAGTGTCTCTCTATAGATGTAGTGGCACTTCCCACCTCCTAAGAGGAGGGATACCTGTCGTGAGGCCTTGGAGGTTTCTTTCAAAATCCTGGAGACCTCCTACTACTACCCCTTGATATACCATGATCTGAGCATCTTAGTGACACCCCAATGCCGACATCTCTGTCAGATGTGTTGCTCCCCTGTCTGCACAATGAAATGATACATCTGTCAAAGACTCTTCTATGTACCCTAAAAAAAAAAAATAACATTTAAAATCAAAAAAACACTTGATGAGATCGTTTTTCGTTTCTCACCTGATGCATCCCAATCCTCCCCTTTTGGAAGAACCAAATCCATGATTCCCTGGAAATCCACTCCGACATATGGAAAGTGTTCTGTCATGATCAATTCGCGTCTTAGCCAAGTGAAGAAATCACCGATGAATTTGAACTCTGAATTTGAGTCTAGTCTCGGAGACAAGCTAGTCCTCTGCTCCATATGTTGTACTGCTAATGCAATTTGAGGTTGCATCTGGGGAATGCATTCCAAGAAGAAAGAAATCAAGAATGAACCGTAACTGAAGTGCTTCTGTTGTCCTGCTCTGCATCTCATAATTTGTTCCTTCACATTATGAAGGAACCCTGCACTCCACTTGAACAGTGTTGGCTCTAGACATTGTAAACCATAGGCCACCTGTGATCTTGAAACTAGGTGTGTGTTGGTACTTCCTGCTATACTCGTAATGGCAAACAAAATGGACCGAAGAGATAGATCCCTGATATCTTTAATCATGATTCTGCCTCCCACTAGTCTCGCTCCTGGGACACAATGGTTTGCCAAGTACTCATCCACATGCATAGGAAGTGATCTCTATCCGGATAAAACTATGGGCATCTCTCTTTTTGAAAGACTGGTTATGAAGTACACATCTTCCAACTCGATGGTAAGAAGTTGTGTTCCAATTTGGAACCCTTGTTCTGCAACGTTCCATAGCTGGATCATATATTCAAGAAGAAGAATCTCCTTCTTCATTTTTTTCATTTTGAAGAACTTGAGGAGACCGCAATTCCTCAACGCGTCTCTCAATCGGGGACTTTGTAAGGCAGCCACATCATCGAGCTCGTGTTCTCTTTCTTTCCACTCAAGCATGATTATTTCTGAAATCACCTACAATCATCAACAATCAAAATTCATTAATCACATTTTTGGAAAATTTTGGGCAATTGGAAAACTTTAAAAAATAATCGTTTTCTCTTTTAAGAGGCCAACACCCCCTTTAAATGAACATCAGGGTGCCAACGCACCCTCACATTTGAAATCAGGGCTCTTTAAAAATTCAAAACGCCCCCTTCACGATTTCAGAGAGCACTGACTGTTTTTGGGAAAAAATCCTTGTGTTTTGGGAAGCGTCCTCTACACCACTACACTAGAGCACTGGCGACCCTTCCTTAGCTTGCGGGGGCACTTTCCAAAATGTGCATCACTTCCCCACTCATCTTAGAGGGGCGTCGAGTAATTTTGGGTGCTTGGGCCAACCCAGGGCATCAAGTTTTGCATTTAATTATTGCCTTAAAACAAAATTTGAACTGTGCAAATGAAAGAAAGGAAGAAGAGCACCAACCTGGTCCAAACGAAGAGGAAAATAGTTGACCATAGCTCCAGAACCGAACAATACAAGGTTCACCTCCAAAGCACAGATTCTCCACTGCTACAAATCTTTGCACAAATGAAATGGTAAATAACATTTTTACCCCTTTTTTACTATTATACATTTCATTTTTACATAAGATATAGTTATTTTGGGTTTTTAAGAAATATTTGGAGGCCTTATTAATCCCCTGGAATGAATTTTTGACATTATTCGCAGGTTTCAAAGTAGTTTTGTTCGTTTTTCATCTTGTCACATCCACGAGCATAGTCTTCATTCGTTCTCAAGCTCAAACACATAAGAACGTGTTGGGTAAACTTTTATCTCTTTTTCGGACCCGCATGGATACACGAAAAATGAACCCCTTAGAGTCATCTTTAAGCTCTTTTCTAAGTCTCTAAACATGAAAATATTGTCTAGTGATCTTGCTTCCTTTCCCACTCGTTAAAAGGTTTGAAAGGGCATATTTCGAGTGATGATTTATCTCTTTTTCAGCCTCGCGAGACTAATATTACAAAAAAGGACCACATCAGAGTCATCTTTAAGTCATTTTTAGACTCTCTAAATATGAAAAACAACCGAGTTTACCTTCTCTGGACTCGTTAAACAATCACACATTGAAGCGAACATATGGGATCGAACCCTTACTTCTTCCAGTTCGTTGAAAAAAGAAAGAGGAACTTACCAAAGGTGAGTTATATTGAGCATCTGTTACCCTCATTGAGCTCGTTAAACCAAAAAGAGGTACTCGCCTATCTGTATGGGGGGGGAAATTGAAAGAAGAAAGCCAAGCCATTTTTGAGAACTTTACTAGTAGCCTTACAATCACCCTTGAACACGACATTTTATCTTTGCACACATTTCGATCCACTGAACCTCTACACTGAATCAATCCTTTGAGTTTTCTTACTCCTTTGGGTCACCCAACGAAAGTCACAGTATCCACTGCATTATCAAGTTTTGGTCCCTGACAAGTTTCTGTTGTCATGCCTAAGTGTTCAAGGGAAGTATCTGCCTCGAGAGTCATCCATCACAAATATCCTGTTTCAATACCTGTGTCAGTCCATGTTCATTTTATGTACCAATTTACATCTCTATGTCTGTTTCGTTTCATTGATGGGGGATACATCAAGCCCCTCCAATGAGTCTATTCATGTCGACTTCAACACATTATCCAGGAGCTAGACTTAGGAACCAACTAGTACCTTGGGACCTATATACCTCAATGGTAGGCTTCCTCGCATCCTATAGTAGGTTTACATCATTGACCTCTGATCAGATGATTTCCATGGATGTTCAACTTCAACTCATCCATTCACATTCATTGGAATGTACTAGAGTACCTTGGGATTCATTGACATCAATGGTGATCTCCCTCGCGCTTGTTAATGGTTTACCTCATTGATCGGTAATCAAGTGGTTTCTGCCATGTTCGACATTAGGACATCTATTCACATGGTTAGATTCGTACTACATCGGGATCTGTAAGAAGACCCTAGGTTGAATCATCAATCATATATAAAATTTTCCTAGGTTGCGACGAAGCTTCTTTTGAACTATGACACATATACTATTACATAGATCCACTTTATATTGGTCATGGATATGTCTTGTCGTATCATAGATCCACTGTTTATTCTTCTTGGCTATGATCAGTTCAGGTCATAGGAGTATATATCCACATTGTATCTTCAGTGGCTATACCTTTTTATCAATATGATTATGGATCCACATTGTATTATATGGTGGCCATACCTTGAAAGTCTTTATCACTCAAGCATAGGTATACATGCCTTGTGTTTGAAACATGTCATAATATTTGTTTGATGATTGTGTGCATATTTTTCTAGCCTCTCTAAGTCCATACCCTTGCTCGAAAAAGTCTACAAAGTAACTCAGTCATCATCGTCTTCTGAATTTTCACTTTGGGGGGGGGGGGTCAATCTGTTACACATCAAAATCACTAGTTGCAATGATGGCTAGTGTCGTCGTTATAAGTGTCGCAAGTGTCACAAAAACCATACTGTTATCTTTCCTATGTCATCTCTCTAATGACATCATGAAGACACTTAAGACACCTCAAATACTAGTTTTGAAGAGGAGAAATCAATTGACAAGGAGTACAAACCTTTTGCCACTGGAAAAGCCACTCAAAAATCAAATTTGGAAGGGAGTGCTCCCCTATACACTGTTAGGGAGCACTAACATTCTGTGCCCTCTTTTGGGGGAGTGTTCCAATGCTCTATGCCCCTTTTGAGGGAGAGTTGGTCCTTTTTGAGTGAATTTTGGTCTGTTGAGGGAAATCAGAGAATAATCCCCTCAATCTCTGAAGGTGGTTGGATTCGAATCTAAGGTCAAGCCTTGATCTTAAGGAAGATCCATAACTGAAGGAGAGTAATCCTCAACTTATCCCAAATATCTCTCAAGTGGTTAAGCCTCTCCAAGCCTATATAAGGAGGCCTTCTCATGGTAAAAGGAAGGATTGGAGAAGATAGAAAGCATCAAACTTATTGTCTCATAAGTGAGATACCATTGAAGCATAATCAATGTAGATTACTTGAGCAAGGGGGTTGGAAAAAGAGAGTTGGAAGAAGTTGTTGCACCTTCATCAAAGGTCTGTAAGTACTCTTTATTTGTTCTCATTAATATACATATATTCTTGGCCTATTTCTTTCAAGTTTGTGTTTGTTCCACATGAACTTGTCTCTAATAGATAGATCTATTTTTAAGCTAATATCTGTAGAATAGGAATCTTATTGTATCTTTGTTTGTTCTACAGGACTTATCGAGGAGCTTAAGATTGAAGCTCAACTTGGACTATGCAAGGAAAAACACCATTAAAAAGGTACACATTTTCTTCTTCATCTTCATACATTAGATTTATTAGATCTAAAAGGATGTCAGTGACCAATGATAACACCCTTTCTGTCTTGGTCTTAGGGGTCTAGAGACCAAGAGGGAATCCACTTGTCTGTAGGGGGATTCACCTGTAACAAAGTAGGTTTAAGGAAGACAAAGAATAACTAGGTGATTGTGTATTATTTTTGTGAATCCATTCGACATTCCCTCTAGTTGTAGACACCTGTGTCCTACAACCCCCTATAGCTACATCAGGTGAGACTACATCTGCTTCACAGGTGTTGTCGAAAGGGCCAGTAGTTAGGGCTTGTTAGTTCACTCTTCGAGCTGAACCCTGGGTTTTCCCTCGTGCCAACAAATGGTTCCATTGTTGGGACAGGAATCGTCTTGAGGGAATGTCAAGGTGGTTTCCATCGAAGATAGAGATTCAGAAGTGGATAGAAGATCAAGAAAAGGACTTCGCTGAAGCCCAAAACAAGAACCCTAATCTTAGTATAGAGGATTGGTTGGAAATAAATATCTTTACTGATATACACGAGAGTTTCTTTAGAGGAATCCATAGGGAGTTATACGAGTGGCTAGCTAGGTTAGAAGATACCCAATTTGAGATTAGATCTAGGACACTTATGGTTTGGATGTCGGTGTTGATCAAGAAGGTCAAAAGAGTTGATAATGTCATGTCAAGAGTAGTAGATCACTGGTTTGATAGTACCATTGGAGGCTATATTAATGAGTTTGTTGTTGAAAGAGTAGAATTGTATAGCCAAGCATAGAGATATTTCTTTAAGGGGCCTACAAGAAAATGTTTACATTTTCTGAAGCTGAAGATCAATATGCTATTGCATGAGAAGAACATATTGAATATATAGTAGTCTGTTGGATTGAAGAGCTAATGTTAAAGAACTCGGACAACGACAACGACACAGAAGCTCAACACACATGTAGTGGGAGAGAGTTCAGAGAAGTTCTTCTTGTGAATCTATTTAATAATAACTACGGGGACGAGGGTTTCTACAACAGAGAAGAGGCAGATTTGACAGACGAAGAGCATTCAGAATCCTCTAGGACAAAGGAACCTTGCCGAGAAGAGACATAAGATTCAGGAACTGCATTGACCATCAAAGTAAGTACTATTAATCCTATTTTTTTTTTAGGAACATTAAGCAATCCAAGTAATCAGAATCACCAAAGCGCTCAGAGCACTGTTACTAGTAGTCTGCCACATAATCATTCATGAAACCTAGGAATATCTATGGCAGATGAGATGAGGTTACCCACCTTTAGAAGAGATGGATCTGAATACCCCGAGCAACACCGGTTTCTCTGCGAAGCTATATCGAGTATTAAGAATATCAGCAACGAAGCTGTCAAATGAGCTCAGTTTAGTACTACCCTTAGAGATCACGCACTGAGATGGTACATGAAATTGGTCCAAGGAGCTACACCTAAACCGCTGAATTCCATTAAGACTTTGCTAATTGTTGAATTCAAGAAACCTAAGTCATAATAGAAGTTCATTACAGAACTAAAAGAAATCAATCAAAGAATAGTTGAACCTGTGTGGGAGTTTGATCAAAGATGTAAGACCTTGACAGGCCATCTGAGTTTTCAAATCCCAGATGAACAGAACAAGGAATGGTTCATTGTTGATATCTTACCACACATTAGAGTTCCTTTGATGCAACAGAAGATTGCTTCGCAAGATAAGGCATTGGAGATCTCCATGAAGTTAGAATCATCCCCTATAGGAGAATCCAGCTCAGGTATGAGTCAAATCTTGAGTCAGCTAACTATTATATCACTACAGGTCGAATAAATGAAGAAAGAAAAGGGAAAAGATAAAAGAGAAGAAATTTGGTGTATCAGATGCAAATCAGAAGGCCATGAAAAGGAGCATTGTTGCCTATTCCATGAATACTTGGCCTCTAGAGCTCCGAGCCCCTTGAAGCTAGTTACCCTACCCTGGTGCGAAGTATGTAGAAATCGACATCACCCTGGTGAATGTTACTATCTGCAAAAATATGTCTAGACACCCACAAATATGTATTTCATGCTTTGTAAGTCGATAGGACATGATGACAAGGATTGTGGGGCTTACGATATCATGCACGAAAGGTCGAGGGATATATACAAAATTCAAGTTTAAGTACAACAAGAAGGAAGCACTATGCAGTATAACTCCTTTAGGAGAGGAAACTTCAACCCTCGTGGTGGATTCCGAAGAAGAGGAAGAGAAGGAGGTATGGGTTGAGGTCGAGGACAGATAATATGTTATAACTGCGCACAACCAGGACACTTGGCAAGGGACTGTCAGAAACCTTGTACCACTTGTAGCTATTGCAAATCCTTCGAGCATGTTATCGAGGAATGTACAACATTGTTGGCTAAACTTCAGGAGAGACGAGGACCTCAATAGAACCTGCAAATACAACTAATCAAAGAAGAAAATCGCAGAGTAGATCTTAGAGTCGCTGTTATCACTAGAGGAGGCGTTTTTACAGGAGAGGATAGAGTGATCCAAGGAAAGACTATAGAAGAATCAGGAGTCAAGAAATATATAGAGAAGACACAAGTGTTTGATGCACAGAAAGAAAGACAAATATTTGAGGAGGCAAGAAAAGAATTCGGGAGAGACCAAGGCTCTTCATCAAAGACATCACCATAAGTAAGAGAATGTGAAATTCCTCTGGCATTTTATCAGTCTGCTTCACCCGGAGATGGAAAAGAGGTGAGTAAACTTGTCAGTTTCTTTTATATGTTTATAGAGTTGATTAAAGATGAGAAATCCATACAAGAACTGCAAAATTTGGTCAGACAGTATGAGATAGGAAAGGTAGATCCTTTACTGAATAAAAAAGTACATCAACTATCCAAGAAGAGAAGGACAAATAAATAACTACACCTTAATGCTCAGATTGGAGAGTATGACATAGACTATGTGGTCCTCGACTTAGGGTCAGAGGTCAATGTCACGAAGAAGAAAAACTAGGCACTGATGGGAAAACCTAAGTTGATCTATTCCCCCATCAGGCTTAGGATGGCTAACCAGCAGGCAGTAAGCCCCTCTGGAATATTGGAACATGTCTATGTGGACATCGACGGAGTAAGGATGTTTGTAGACTTTGAGGTGATTGAAATAGTTGATGATAGTTGTCCTTACCCTACACTGTTAGGAATTGATTGGGCTTTTAATAATTCCATTGTGGTTGATTTAAAGAAAAGAAGAATGATGTTTGAAAGAGATGGCCTCAGGGTCATTGCACCTTTAGATCCCGATGAAGGTCAGAGATACACAAAACCCATCAGAGAAGAAGACCACGCATATGAACTAGAAAACATATACAAATTAACATCCAGACAACACGACTACATTAATCCTACGATGGATGGGAATTTGAGCTGGCAAAATGAAAACACATGTTCATCGGATTCAGAAGAAGCACTAGAGAAATGGCAGAACAAAATGTATGAAGTATATACAATGAGATGTGCTATATTAACCCGAGAAGTTCATTGGATCAACAAAATAGTAAGTAACGTTCCCCCCTTTGATGGTCTGAATCATTTAGAATCATTCTTAGTGAACTTTGAAGAAATTGTACCAGTAAAAGAAAGATTGTTGGCAATGGATGAGGCCTTGAAATCAACTTCAGTGAGATGGTGTGGGACACATAAAAACAATATTACAGACTGGGTACAATGTCGCACTTTGATGATAGCGCGATTTTCAAAGAAAGTAGAAAGTTTCAAAGTTAGATACACAGGTCGAAGCTATCCGAAGGACCATGTGTGAAGTTGCGAGGAATCCTGGAGAAACATTCCTCAAGAGCATTGGGTGCACAAATTCATAAACACGTTGGACACAACCCTATCAACTGGTACCTACAAGAAGAACTACGCCTCATCACTACATATTGGGAAGGTATGACTCAGAACTTTGTAACTACCTTTCTGTTTGAAAGCCAATATCCTACAGTAGATCAAGCATTACAGGTCGTAAGACAAAAAGTGTTTGAGGAGGCACCTAGCCTCCCTTTGGAGCAAGAAGAGGATGAATGGACTGCACCTCTTCAAAAACTGCAAGGTTGTTACAATATCAATATCAATGAAGACGATGATCCAAGGAAGGTGAACATCATTGAAATGGAAGGCCAAAGAGACATAGAAGGAACAATAGTTGAAATACCTTTCATTGGATAGCTGATCAAGATCAAGAAAGTCAACATTGGAACAGAGAAGACACCAAAACTTGCAAATGTTGGAGATTATTTGGATGTTTCCACTATTGACAAGATCACAGAGTTGCTACATGAGTATCAGGACTTGTTTCCAACCAACTTCAATGATATGAAGGGAATTAAAGGGCCCATGGGAGAGATGAGGATCCCTTTGAAACCAGATTCTAGGCTAGTTAAACAAAAACCTTACATATTAAACCCTAAATACAAGGAGAAAGTGAAAATTGAGCTCGACATAATGATGGAAGCAGGAATTAGAGAACCTGTCAAAGAGTCAGAATGGATTAGCCCTATGGTGGTACAAGATAAGAAGACTAGATAAATCAATATTTGTGAAGATCTTAAGAAGCTGAATGATGCCTGTTTGCATGACCCTTTCCCTACGCCATTCACTGACGAAGTGTTAGATAATGTAGGAGGACAGGAGGTATATTCTTTTACAAATGGATTTTTAGGATACCATCAGATCTAGATTTCCAAGAAAGATCACCACAAGACCACATTTGCAACAAAAAGGGGATCCTACCAATATACAGTGATGTCATTTGGCTTGAAGAATGCACCAGTCAAATTTTCCAGGGTGGTGGTCGAAGCGTTTAAGGAGTTTTTACATAAATTCCTGGAAGCATATTTTGATGATTGGACTGTTTTCAGCGTTTTGCATAAACATATTGAATGTTTAAGACTAATGTTGGACAAGTGCAAGTAGAGTCAAACTGCCTTAAACCTGAAGAAGTGAATTTTATTTTCACCATTTGGAGTGTTGTTATGTCATATTTTATGCAAGCAGGGATTGTTGGTAGATCCATCCAAGATTTCCATTTAAGTCAATATAACCCCCCTACTTTAGTCAAACAGCTACTGATCCAGATGGATATCGGTGGCCACCCACATTTTTCAACTGGCTCAAAACAGTTTTCTGACATTTTTTGCAATTTACTATTTTTAGCAGTTTTTACTTCCGGGGCCATTTTGAGGGCCTAAATGAAGGTTTTTCGATATAGAGATCCTCAATGATAGCTAAAGGCATTTTGATCCCTCACAATGAATCTCCTCAACGATACCTTTCCAACGGGCTATAACACGCCTAAAACGGAGATCGTATGCAAAAGTTACGACCCCGGGAAGTTGATGTACTAGCTTACCCAAACAGGGCCCACATGACTTTTGGCGTTTCATCTCCTAGGGTTAGGTTTTTGGATGTCTAGAGTTTTTTGCATTCTTGATTATTGTAAAAATGCCTTCAGAGCCTCATTGTAACCTGCTTCTTGTGAATGCGCATTGTCGTCACATCTCTTCTCAGAGATAAGCCGCCACCATTCCAGCAAGCTTGTTTCCGCTGCATTTTACAGATTTAGCTTATTTTGTTATTGAATAGAAAACCAGTTTTACTGTATCTCTGTTATTTTGTGTTAAGCACCTGTTAATAATTTGTATTCATTTCATTCTACTCATAAAATCCGGATCAATGGTATCAGAGCGGTGTGCTCCTTGTCGTCTTAATGCATGTCCCCAACGAGGTTGGAGTACAAAGAGTTGGGTCTCGAGCTTGTTTCTCTTGAGGACAGAAGCTCTCGCATGCCCAAGCGACCTCCCATGGTAGGAGAAAAGAAAGATGATGGGACAGGAGATCCTTTCAAACTGTTGATCGAGGAAGCCCTCACACAACAAAGGAACGTGATGATGGATAGTTTCACGCAAATCCTTCGGTGACTACCAACAAGCGATGCATCTTCTTTGAACGGAGGCACCACACCCTTCAAGGTACAAATAAACTTTGATATTCCTATATTTGAAGGTTAGATAGACGCAGATGCTGTAGACAAGTGGTTGAATCTACTAGAAGGGTATTTTTCTGTTCATAAATTTTCGACTAGAGAAAAGATTACTTTTGCACTCCTCAAAGTCGTTCCCCATGTCAAAGATTGGTGGGAAACTTTCTGTGAGCAAAAGGAAACAGAGGAAACCTCATTATTTTTAGTCACGGCCACTTGGGAATCCTTCAGGGATGCTATTAAGGAACAATACTACCCTGTCAAAAGTTATGACGACCTGTATACCAAATGGACCACATTGTGGCAAGAAAGAGACCAAGCAGTGTCGGATTTCACAAATGTCTTCCATACCTTGTGCACCAAGTTGGGTATCAAAGATTCAGAGCGACATCTGGTGCTCAAGTATCATGGTGCTCTGCATAGATACATCCATACCAAAATGGAATTTCTAGACATCTCATCCTTGGGTGCGACCTACCGATATGTCATCAAAATCGAGCAGAAGCTCAAACAAAAGACGCGGCAATTTGGGCCTGGGAACCCCTCGCAAAAAAATCCAGGAAAGGGAAGCCCCAACCCACCGAAAAAAGGACAGAGCAAAGATGGACAGTATCAAGACAACCATTACAAGCCACAAGCAAAGAAGGACACCGGAAAGACAAAGAAAGATACCAGGAAGTGGTGCGAATTCCATAAGATCCCTTGGCATAACACTGCTGACTGTTGCTCAAAGCAGTCACTGGTGGCCGAAGTGAAAGCCTTTGAATCAGATGCAGATTCTGACTCCGAGACAGAACCAGAAAGGGAAAGACAAATCATTGACGCAGAACCTAGTGCCACCATTGCTACCACCAAGATCCGACCTAGTGAACCAGACGAGCCAGAAGAAGGAGAGCACCTCTTCCATTCACAGATGTGGGTAAAAGGCACCCCACTACACTTCATCATTGATAGCAGTAGCCAGAAGAACCTCATCTCAGTAGAGGTCATCAATCGATTGTCCCTACCAAAAATGCCACACCCACAACCCTACACCATTGGATGGCTCCGCCAAGGAAGCGATCTCCGCGTTGGCCAACAGTGTCGACTGTCATACGACATCAAGCCCTTCAAAGACAAGGTATTTTGTGATGTTGCTCCTCTTGAAGTTTGTGATGTTCTTTTGGGCCAACCTTATTTATGGAAATGTCATGCTATATATGAGTCTAGGCCTCGTAGTGTTATTATTACTTTGAACAAGAAATTGTATAGGATACCCAAGGCAGTCCCACCTAGTGTTATTTCCTTGATCTTTGCTAAGCAATGCAGGAAGGTCATCTCTTAGACAGGGAAGTTTGTCTTCTTTGTGATTCACTCTCAGAATATCCGAAAGATCGCAGCCACATCCAGGGTCTCTGCAACTGACCTCTCCACATAGCAGAAGCAAGTAGATAAGGTCATGGAAGATTACTCGGATATCTTCTCCTCACCTACAAGGGTACCTCTGCACTGCCAGGTCAAGCACCCCATTAATCTGACCCCTAGCGCACCACTTCCCAATGGGCCAGTCTATCATCGCTCTTTGTTAGAGAATGAGGAGATCAAGAGATAGATCCAAGAAATGCTCCACAAGGGGCACATACACCCTAGATCATCACCTTGCAGGAGCCCAATTGTGCTGGTACAGAAGAAAGATGGAACCTGGCAACTCTGTATTTATTACCGAGCTCTGAATAAAATCACTGTCAGAAACCGGTACCCGATTCCCCGAATCGATGACCTCCTTGATCAACTCATGGGGGCCAAATACTTCAGTAAGATTGATCTGAAGTCTGGCTACCACCAGGTCCCGATAGAATAGACAGATGTATGGAAGACCACCTTCAAGTCAAAGGAAGGACTTTTTGAATGGTTGGTCATGCCCTTTGGTTTGACAAATGCTCCAGCCACTTTCATGAGGATGATGGACGATATCCTGTGACCATTCACCAATACTTTTGTAGTGGTGTATCTGGATGACATTCTAATTTACAACAAGACTTGGGATGAACACTTGCAGCATATTCAGCAGGTTATGCACACCTTACGATAGCACAAGCTATACGCTAACCTGGAAAAATGCTCCTTCGGCATGGACAGGGTCCATTACCTAGGCTACATCATTGATCAGCATGGCGTACATGTGGATCCAACCAAGATCCAAGTCATATGTGACTGGCCATCCCCAACAACACTCACTGAGCTTCAGAGCTTCTTAGGACTTGCTAATTTCTACTGCAGGTTCGTGTTGGGTTTCTCCCATATTGCATGGGCCCTCAGCCAAATAAACAGGGGTGGTGGTAAGGCTAAATTTGCATGGGGCCAGTCCCAACAACAAGCGTTCGATGATTTGAAGCAACGCTTGTGCTCAGCCCCAGTACTTTCACTACCAGACCTACAACATCCCTTTGAGATCGAGGCAGATGCTTCATACTATGCCGTGGGTGTCGTTCTCACTCAGCACAGCCACCCCGTGGCCTATCATAGTGAGAAACTGTTAAATACTGTCCGTAAGTACCCTACTTACGACAAAGAAATGTACTCCATTGTGTAAGCATGTCCCCAGTGGAGACATTACATTCTTGGGAAGGAGACAGTCATCCACATTGATCATAAGCCACTGTAGTTCATGCAGACACAGGGAAAACTAAAAAATGACCACCATCAAAAGTGGTCCACATACTTGAAGCAATTCCACCTCAACATCAAGTATAAAACAGGAAGCACCAATCACGTCGTTGATTACCTTAGCAGACCGCCAGTCGTGGAAATCACCATGGTGATAGAATCTTGCGGCCATGAGACATCTGGATGGCCCCAACTCTATGAGACAGACCCTGACTTCGCCACCACCTACCAAATATTGGGTGCAAATGCAGTTGTCAATAATTTCCATCTTCAGGATGGGTTGTTGTGTCATCTGGGCCATATCTGTGTTCCATCAAGTGAGCGAGTGAAGCTGATCTGGGAATCCCACTACAGTCAAGTGGCAGGACACTTCAGCATCAAAAAGACAGTGGCGATGATACATAAACATTTCTATTGGCCGAAACTTCGACAGGAGGTCAGCGAGTATATCAGGTCCTGCACTGCCTGCGCTATTGCCAAACCGACCACTAAGAAATAGGGCTTGTACACCCTTATTCCTACTCCTGACAAGCCATGGGAATCCATCTCAATGGACTACATGTCGGGCCTCCCATCCACCAAGCGGTGAAATGACTGTGTTTTTGTGGTTGTTGATCGCTTTTCTAAGATGGAGATTCTGGTTGTCTGTAAGAAGAGCATCACAACAGAGGCCACTGCCAAGCTCTTCATTGAACGAGTCTGGGTACATTTTGGAATCCCACAAACCATTGTCCCATATCAGGATAGTTGATTTCTCAGCACATTCTGGTTGAGCCTCTGGTCACTGTTGGACACCAAGCTCACCAAATCCACAGCCTTCCACCCCCAGACAGATGGCCAAACCAAGGTTGTAAATTGAATGATTGTGCATATCCTTCGCATGTATAATTCAAAGAACCCTCGCACATGGGATGAGATCCTTCCTTATGTCTAGAATAGCTACAAATGAGCCTTACATAGCTCAACCGACCACAACCCCTTTCAAGTGGGGTTGGGATTCCAACCATTGGGTCCCATAGATGTTGCACTTCTCCTTGCGGTCACCTCGACTGACTCATCTCCTGCTCCAACTGAAGCTGACAAAGCCACCTGGTTCATTGAGCGGATCCAACACATCTGCCAACAGGTTCAAGATATCCTACAGAAGTCCAATGACAAGTACAAACAACGCCATGATCAACATCAGGTGCCGCATAAGTTTTAGGTGGGTGACAAAGTTTGGTTGCACTTGTAGAAAGAACGCCTTACAAGACCCCATCAGAAGCTTCGCCCACTCCTTTATGGACCATACACTATCACAAAGGCCGTGGGGGATAATGCTTTTGAGCTCAACATTCCTCCTTTCCTTGGCCTGCACCCAGTGTTCAACATGGATCTCCTTCGCCCTTATTTCCCGCCATTATTGGACACCTCAGAAGTAGTAGAACAACTGACACCAACAAAGCTCAACCCCGACTGCATACAATAGGCATCTAATGATCATATTGTGGACAGATAGGTCCAGGGCACTCAACAACAAAGGATCCATCTTTATCGAGTCGTCAAAGCAAGGCAGCTCCTGCACCAAGGCAAGTGGCTCACCCGGGGCCAAATTTAGCAAAAATTTCCTCATCTAATGAGGGACCTCAACGCAATGGAGACCATTTATTCCTAAGGAGGGAGGATTGATCCAAATGGATATCGGTGTCCACCCACCTTTTTCAACTAGCTCAAAACAGTTTTCTGACATTTTTGGCAATTTACTATTTTTAGCAGTTTTTACTTCCGGGGCCATTTTGAGGGCCTAAATGAAGGTTTTGTGGTATCAAGCTCCTTAGTGATAGTTGAAGGCATAATTGAGCCCCCAAAATGAATCTCCTCGACAATACCTTTCCAACAGGCTATCACATGCCTAAAACGAAGACCATATGCAAAAGTTACAACCCCGGGAAGTTGATGTACTAGCTTACCCAAACGGGGCCCACATGACTTTTGGCGCTTCATCTCCTAGGGTTAGGTTTTTGGATGTCTAGGGTTTTTGGCATTCTTGCTAATTGTAAAAATGCCTTCAGAGCCTCATTGTAACTTGCTTCTTGTGAATGTGCATTGTCATTGTTATCCACAATTTTGGTCATTGTGATGGTGCTATAATAATGTCATGATGATGAAATATCAAACTCTTCCATAAGAACATTTTCCTGAGAAAGGTTACACTTATCAATTTCCAGAAATCATATTTTTTAAGATAGTTCGCAGGCTACATATATAGTCACCTGCGGGAATGCCTATTTCTCGCATGCTACTTCAAGCTGGAGTGCGAACTTCTCGCACTGTACTCAAGGCTAGGGTGCGAACGAGGTCTTAAGAAGGAAAATGGATAAGTTCTCGATCCTTCTAGAAGGGAATCTTCTAGAAGGATGAGTTGGCTCTCGAATGGTTGGAAAATACTGACTTTCCAGATATATTGGGATCATTCCCTATCCAAGTAACTAAATTATCTTCTCCTATATATTGAAGAGATTGCTCATGAAAAAGGTCAATCATAAGCAAGCTAGTAAGGGATTGATTGGAGAATGGTTAGAAGCCTGTATGGAGAATTGATGCTACAGCAGCAAGAGATTACAACAAGGTCATCACAAGTGGTTGATTTTCTTCATGCATGAGCAAGTGTGTGTGTCAGAGCTAGGAGCCATCGAAAGGAGACCTACGACATCAAGGCTCAGGTTGTAAGTTCCTCTTTCAATTAATTAATACAGTAATATGTCCCT
>ML780653.1:361370-387033 GCA_009831015.1 Picea engelmannii | reverse complement strand
CTAGAAGGGAATCTTCTAGAAGGATGAGTTGGCTCTCGAATGGTTGGCAAATACTGACTTTCCAGATATATTGGGATCATTCCCTATCCAAGTAACTAAATTATCTTCTCCTATATATTGAAGAGATTGCTCATGAAAAAGGTTAAGCATAAGCAAGCTAGTAAGGGATTGATTGGAGAATGGTTAGAAGCCTGTATGGAGAATTGATGCTACAACAGTAAGAGATTACAGCAAGGTCATCACAAGTGGTTGATTTTCTTCATGCATGAGCAAGTGTGTGTGTCAGAGCTAGGAGACATCGAAAGGAGACCTACGACATCAAGGCTCAGGTTGTAAGTTCCTCTTTCAATTAATTAATACAGTAATATGTCCCTTTCCCATAAAGATGATGTCACTTTATTACATGATTCCTTGATCACATGTATAGACTAGCTATTGAATACATTAGTCTTCCTTTACTTTGATTGGTTTGTTCTGTCGTGATCTGAACGGAGCAAGAGCATTGGAGCGAAGTTTGGAACAACAGAGACTTTGGAAAGCGTTCATAAGGTATGTCCATATTCCTTTATCTCTTGGTTCATTCGATAGGCTAGATCTAGGGAAAGAGTAGTATTCTGTCCTGTTTTGTTCTAGCTCCAGGTGGATTTAGGGAGATCGGTTCGTGTCCGCACTTACGGATTTATCCAATAACAGTCATCACATCTCTTCTCAGAGATAAGACACCACCATTCCAACAAGCTTGTTTCCACTGCATTTTACAATTTCAACTTATTTCGTTATTGAATAGAAAACCAGTTTTACTGTATCTCTGTTATTTTGTGTTAAGCACCTGTTAATAATCTGTATTCATTTCATTCTGCTCATAAAATATGGATCAGCTGCGCATTGCGCTGGGACACACTGGATACTATAAGAAGTTCATTAATGGCTATGCACAGATTATAACACCCATGGAGAAGCTTCTGAAGAAAGACTATCAGTTTCATTGGACAAAAGAATGCCAGTAGAGCTTCGACACACTGAAACCGAAAATGGTTACTACGCCTATTCTGGTTTTCCCAGATTGGAGTAAGGAGTTTCATGTGCATGTCGATGCATCTTCTATTGCATTAGGAGATGTGTTATCACAACCAAGAATAGGAGACGTCGACCACCCGTTAGCCTTTTCTAGCAGAAAGCTATCAATAAATGAGATTAATTGCACCATCACTGAGAAACAAGGGTTAGCCATGGTGTATGCATTGCATAATTTTCACCACTACTTGTTGGGAGGACACTTTAAAATGTTTACCGATCACTCTGCACTGAAATACCTAGTCAACAAGCCAGTGTTGGGGGGAAGAATATGCAGATGGATTTTTCTATTTCAGGAATATGATTTTGAGATCGTGGTTAAGACAGGATGAATTAACAAAGGTCCTGACCACTTGTCAAGGTTATAACATGGAGAAGAGCCTACTAGCTTGAAGGATACATTGTCGAATGGACAGTTGTTGGCCATTAGAAAAATCGATGATCACTTTGTAGAGATAGTCCAGTTCCTGTCAACATGAATGAAACCTAGTGAATATACAATTATTCAGAAGAAACAACAAGTAGTACGCACTGCAGATTTTTCACTTATAGATAAACAACTATACAAGATGGGACCTGACGAGATATTGAGAAGGTGTGTTATGGAAGAAGAGAGGGCATTGATCCTTGCAGAAGCACATGAAGGCATAGTAGGAGGACATTATGCAGGGAAAGAAAAAACGCAGAAGATTCTTAGGGTTTCCATTTGGTGGCCTACTCTACATAGAGATGCTAAGGACTATTACAGAGCGTGTGATGTATGCCGAAGAGTTGGGAAACCATCCTGAAGAGATGAAATTCCTTTAGCACCACAAATGACCCTACAAAGATTTGAGAAATGGGCCATTGACTTCGTGGGACCTATAAACCCACCAGGGAAGCACACAGGAGCAAGATACATAATCACTGCGACAGAATACTTGACAGGAGCCCGCATCCAAAATCCATTAAAAAGGCATAAAACTATATACTCGGTTCAAAAATCAAAGTGCGCAAATTCACCAAAGGAAGTGCGTGCACTGTGCACAGAATGCGCGGGCCAACACAATCCTAATCGCGCATTGTGCACAAGATGTGTGACTGTCTATGATAAAACCCACACACTTTTCATGAATGATGCATTTATGAATCTTGCCGGCCTCTCAACCACTTCTAGTCCAACCCCCAACACGATTTGACACTCAGATCTGAGAAAAATCTAGCTTGGAGGCTGGTCAAGGGCTAGGAAGTGACCAAAAAGGCTCCTTGTTCACACTATGAACCAGTTGTATCTTTCCATGAATGGACACTATAAATATATTCCATGGGTGTGATAAGAGAGGAATAAACTCAAGGTATTGTTATGATGAAAGAATTCTTCTTGGAGAATCCTCTTTTCTCTTTGAATCATTCAAGCACTATAGCAATGGCCATTCCACTCACCTCTTGAGAGGATTCGAATTGTATTTTTTCACCATTGTCACTTTCCATTGTATGAAGAGAAGATCTATCTATTAGGGAACTCAATATCCCTCCCAAGGAGGAAGAGGGATTCATAAGTCCCTTCCTTTCTCTATGGTACTAGCCTATCAATACATTGATCCATTGGTAGTTATATGAATGCCATTTTTCATTTTTCATGGTTCTAGTTCTTGCAAGCTTCTCTAACATCTATTATTTATTTTTTTTAATTTATCTTTCCTTTTTTCATGTGTATTTGATTATCTAATCAACTCACAAACCTTCGTCTTGTTTAGCTGACTTAACTAGGAAAGTAAGTGTTTTTTTTTTTCTCATCCATGTGACAAGACCAACACAAAAACATCATCAACCATACAACATGCCAACCATATGCCTCAAAAAAGTGTCATTACACTCATGATATTCCTCTATCATAAACCAAGTTCCAAAAACCATATGCTAAGAAATGTATCTCAACCATCAAGGATCAATCATGTACCATATATGATCAAGAAGTACATCAACCATGCAGCAAACATGTATCACCACTTGTACCATAGCAAGTGTATAAACCATGCGCCAACCTCAACAATATGAACCATAATCAAGATATCCATACACATATGCCACATCATCCATAAACAACGTGCAATTGATAGTACTATCAAGTGCCTCTAACAAACAACCAAGTTTGTACCAATCATGCATCAATTGTATATCAATCTATGACTCATCAATGATGTACAATATCACCACCTCATCAACTCATCAACTACATGTCCCAGTATGTAGCTCAACCATATTCCAAATACATACACCAATACATCCAACAAATATGCTTCTAAGAATACATCACAAGATATGTCAATGGAGCTCACGTATGTACCATTTAGGCACTATAAAAAAATATGCCTCAAAACCATTCACTACAACAAGTACTAAGAAACCAATAGTACCTCTAATCATGTATCAAGAGTGTCCCTCAATAGATCAATGCTATATCTCTAGCTATCATCGCATCATCATGTTGTACTTCATAAACAAAGTGCCATAACCTCACTGATAAAGAACTTCACATAACCAACACTGTACCTCAACAAAAAATTCCTCAATCAACAAACTAGGGTTAGTACCATGCATCCAAAATATACCTCAAACATATGCTCCAAATCTAAACCATATATCATCACATCAAAGACACATAAAAAACATGAAAACCTGAAGCATATCATCTTAGACCCTAAACAAACTTTGATTTACCATCAAACCATGTTGCCGCTCATTTGTACACCCCTCTTTCTAAGGGTTTTATCTCACAATGCACATATGTACGTGAATTTTCTTCAGACAGACTATGTATATACATGACTTTTCGGACAAGATCCTGTGTATGCCTAAGAAAATGTAAGTATTTCCTCATTATTTTTGTCTTCATTCATGTCTTGTTTTTTAGTCTTCTTCATCCACTCCTGAAAGTTTTCCGGTTTCTCAGAACTTGTACTCTGAGCTTCCATCTTTTCAACATTTTGTTCCTTCCAAGTTTGATGCACTCTTCTTTCCATATTATATTAAGCACTCCTCATTGACTTTCTCCTTGAGTTGTGACAATATTGAGCTTTTTGATCAAACCCACTGCAGTTGTAACATATCATGGTGTGACAATGAGAAGCAATGTGTCCCACTTGATTACATCTCAACCATGTTAGAATGTTATGAAACCTTCCAACATCTTTCCTTGCATAATGTCTGCAATCCAAATCTTTGTGACCATATTCATTACATGAGAAGTAGTGACCATGAGAAACATTTTCATACATTTTCCTTGGTGTCCACCTTGAAGGTGTCTCTCTTTTGAATTTTCTTTGAGGTGTGAATATGGCTTCGTGGTGTCTTCCTTGCTCTGTTCTTCTGAAAGATTCCTTGCTTTGTGTAGGTTCTTGACTTGCATATTTGCTTCCACCTTTTGATAATGAAGGACTTAGCTCATGCTTCTTAGAAGTGATAGTTTCAAAGTGTGCAACTTTGTTTTTGTATCCAAGATCTTATTTATCATTTGGTGTTCTTTGACTATCCAGGATTTCATCCAATATTGTTGAGTTGTTCATGAACCTTTTGGACTTCTTTGCTTTCCTTCTGAGATCAACAACTTCTTCTTCTAGCTTATGGCATGATTATTCCTTTTCATTTACTTGATTCTTCAATAGTTCGTCTATCCTTTTGGATTCTTCAAGTTGGGTCTTTATATTGACATTGACTTCAATTGTTTCTTTAATCTCTTCAAGGCTTTTGCTAGGCTCATCATTTACCTTCTTCTTTTCTTCTGCTTGACTAATTATTTCATTATTTAGTCTCTTGATCTCTTCTTATTTTTCTTCTAATTGGGTCCTTTGCTTGGTTTCACTTTCTTCTTGTTTCTTGAGCATTTGTCTCAGTTTCATGGTAATCCTTTGGCTATTTTCTAGGGCTTCCTTAGTGTATTTTTCAAGATACTCAAAAGAAATTGAACCATATCCTATTTCCATTATAACTTCTTCTAAATCATTCATAATTTTATTTTTAATCTTCAATAAATCTTCCTCTTTATCTATAAGATAATTGTTAGTTGATTCTACAAAAACTACTTCTAGATCTTATTCTTCAATTGTAGGGGAACATTCAACTTCATTTCATTTAGGAGTATTGCAATCAAAATATTTTGGAGAGTCTTTACCTTCATTGATGATTGAGTCTTGATATGCCTTCTCTATCTTCAGTCATAGGTCCTTGACAAAGCTACATTTTCCTATGATTTCTTTAACATAACCTAAGAGTCCATTTAAGATGGTTGGTAATGCTACTGCATTATTCTTCTTTGTTGCAAATTTTGACTTATTATTCGAAGGAACTAGTCTAGCAACAATTGTATCCCAAACACCTGATCATTTTGAATTCAAATACCCTTTCATGTTTATTCTCCATGCTGAGCAATCTTTCTCATCAAAGAATGGAACTTCATTATTATGTTCATTGATTTTTTGTGTCCATGGATCTCCTTCAAGATTGTAAGTCTTATAGTGAAGGCATGCTCTTATACCATTGTTGGACACACCGAACACACTGAGAGGGGGGTTGAATCAATGTAGGGATCTTTTTACATTTCTTTCAAAATTTTAGTTAGAAACCACTTCAAACATATTATTCATTCATACTTAACTACTTGCATTTATCAACAACATTCATCAATAAAATAGAACTATAAACCATCACCATATTAAACACTAAGAACACCAGATATATGTGTAATATTTTTGTATTTTGTGTTAAATGAGACTACAATCTTTGGGTTTTATCAGCAACAAATGAAAAGATAAACAACTCCAAAAGAGAACCAACTCTAAATACAAGTCTCATCTTGGAGATATCATAACCAATTGAGATCTGAGGAATCCAATCCCCAAGTACAAGACCATTCTTGTAGACATAAATCAATATGCCAATAGGTACGCGACCTTCCTATAATGCAACACACATATGTATGTATCCTTTCCTCTATCAGCCCGTGTACACCTTCAAAAAACTAGGACATCCATTCTTCTGCACTTCTAAAACTTTCATGCCTCTGTCACATCCACAAATAACATGTCACTACATCCAACCTGTCACTACAATGAATCTGTTTTGTCCCAACCACAAACAAATATACACCATCCAACAACCTATAAATTTCCTCATGCATACATCGTAACACAACATAGATATCCCTCAACCATATCAGAATAAAGCCACTCAACCAACCAACCAACATCTACCATATCCAAAAATCATAACAACCATACAAATAATGCTTCAAGCATTCACCATATCATGAGTAAATCTAAGTATCAAGACAACATATAACCATAACATAACTTCTGTAGTAGATCTAAACCTGTAGAAAGATATCCCGGGAACTTTCTTCAGACTTCATGAACCTGACAATAGCATCTACTCAAGATTTTTATGGCCTTTTCAAATATACGTGACATTTGATTATTTAGAAAGCATATGTATGTGCCATGTCCTTCTGAAACCCACGTATGTACACGACCTGTCCCACCGCAGCCCACGTACAGCTTCAGAAAACTAAGGTTTTCTAAACCTCCAAAACTTTTGTCATCAAACTTCCTTGCTACCTTAGACTTATGGAACTTCGGATGTGTCCATGAGTACCTGCAACAAACCTTTCACCAAAAATAGATCTTCAATATACTCAAAATATTTATCCCCGTACGATACCCTTGCTCTCTTATTTATACTTCTCCAAGTAGTTTCCTCTAGGTTTTATTATCTAACCAACTTCCTTTGTTAGGGGATAACCTGCTTCTAACCACTTTTTCCACTTACAACCACTTTATCCACAAATAGTAAACTCTCCACTTCTAGTTGAAAATAATTTATTTATAATTGTTTTCTTTTTGCAATCACTTAACCCATGACTAACCACTTTGATTGGTCAACTTATTCTAGGAGCTTCTAGAATAATTTGACTTATTTGACCTTCTAGGGACTTCTAGATAACTCATGAATGATGAGGTTCTCCAACTTCACATGGCCATAACTCTCTAACCATGAGGAGTTATGTAACATTCCACATATCACCGGAAATGGCATGATGAACATTATCCCTATAGAATACTATCACTTGGAAATTCACTAATCTTCATTGAATTATTCCTTTACCAAACTTGGGTATCTTAACCACACTGATGGGATTACTTAACCACTTAACCATTTGGACTTCACAAAGTATCTTCCTGTGAGGGATTTCACCATAAGGGGACCAATTTGGAGTTCATCCATTTGGTTCTTCCTATGAACCATGACATGACATCAATGATACACATCACTATGACACCACATGACATCAGCCCTTTGACATCAATTACATCAATGACAACATAATCAATACGTCAATGATATAAACATATCACTATGAAAATACTTGACAATAACCTTTTGACATCAATCCTTTGAAATCAATGAAAACATAGTCTGGCTTATTTACCAAAGGACCTTCCTCTAGGATATAACCCCTAGATGAAGCTACTTAGAGAAGCATAAATAAGAGAGCAACGATCTCTTATGAGTATGAATTATTTTGAATATATTGAAGATCTATTTTGTGGTGAAAGGTTCATTGCAGATACTCATGGACGCATCAGAATTTTCGTAAGTTTGAGGTAGAAAGGAAGTTTGACGGTACAAGTTTCGTAGGTTCAGAAAAATCAATGTCATAGTTTTATGAAGGTGTATGTAGGCTGACAGAGTGAAGGACACGTACATACACGTGCTACAATATAGGTAGGTCACATACATACGTGGGATGCAATATAAACATGTTGCATACTAGTTGGAGGATTGGTTTCTATCTGCAAGTTGGGTGTTGTACTCGGGGATTGGATTCCTCAAATCTCAGTTGGTGTTGAGATCTGCAAGTTGATTCTTGTATTGAGAGTTGGTGCTCTTTTGAATTAGTTTCTATTTTCAGTGGCTATTGACAAAAATCAGAGATTGTAGTCTCCTGTAACACATACTAAAAACATATTACACACATATATGGTGTTATTGGTGTTTACTATGGTGATGGTTTATAGTTCTCTATTATTGATGAATGTTGTTGATACATGCAAGTAGTTAAGTATGAACAAATGACATGTTTAAGGTGGTTTCTAACTAAATTTTTGAAAGAAGTGTAAAAATATCCCTACANCCCCCCTTCTCTCTCGATGGTCTCGCACCTGCATCATCCCGACGACGCCTCTGCCCGACCCTCACCTCTGTGGGCTCTTGTCGATATGGATCCTAGATGACCTCCGTCTCTCAACCCCAGGGTCCAACATCAACAAAACAACACAGATATAGTGTCAACATCCATATACATGTCTGATCAACTCTATCTACCAAAATAAAATAAAAAAATAGATAACACACATACCTCTATGGTCCCAGTCCTCCCCAGGAGGTAGTACCATGTCAGGATCATGTTTGTAGTCCATACCAGCGTATGGAAAGTGTACAATTACCTATGGCATTTTCCACCACATTCGAGCAACTATGGACGTAAAATAATGACCACCCTCCCCTCTTCCGTGTCGATCCAAAACATGTGCCCACCACATCAATCAAGGCTCTCACCACGATGTTGGTGCCAATAGAATCCAAGGGCGCAATAGAGGCACCCTCTCCAAGAACCAGGCCACCAAAAATGACCCTAAGGCAAAGTCACTGGATTCGGTACACTGACACCAGTTCAACTGGGACACCATCCAGGTGTGATGAAAACATGTATCCATCCAAGACCTCCTCAAATACTTTCAGATGACCATCAGTGATACGCCAAGTGCCCAAGGATCCATATATCCTCACCACCATAATGGTGATTCACTCTATAAGCAAATCATATAAGGCCTTAATCCGTATTACCGAACCCGACATAGGGTTCGGCCTGGAACAATGTCGTGCCTCAATGGTCTCTACCATGTCCTCCACTAGTAGATGGGGATCCATGACCAATGCCCTCCCTTGGAATGGGAGTCATGTCAAAAACTATATGTCCTCTATTGCAGAGAACGTCAGTTGCTCCACCCGTACCACGAAGCACTGCAGATCAGTGCGCCACATGTGAATAAAAACTTGGAGTAAGAACTCCTGCGACCGTATCAATGGACAAAAAAAAAACTTTAGTAACCCATAGGCTGCCAAATGTCTGCACACTATAGGTTTCTCCCTCACAGACTCTCTCATTCGATACCAGTCTCTCTCTTTCCAGTGGACCAACATCGTACCCAACTCCATTGATCACCTACATTCACCCAAAACATCTGATCAAACATCTCATACATCAAAAATCATAAACATCAAAAATTCACACACCCCTCATCCTGCACATAGTGCGCGGCTCTCCCTCATACAATTGCGCATATATGCGTGACTATTATTCAAATAGTTGTGCACTAATGCATAACTATCACACCCACAGTTGTGCATGAGTGCGCAATTTTCCTCGATATAGACGTGCATCCAGTGCGCACATGTCTATCAAACCTACACACCTATATGTGTGGTTGTTACCTACATAGTCACACATTATGCGCGGGGTTTCCCATCACAACCGCACATTCAGTAATGTGTGACTATTTTGAAAAGACCCACACATAATGTGCAAGAAACCAATTTTTAACCACGCACACATGCACACGTATTCCTCCTTTTCCTGCGCACTAGTGGGAACCTACCTCAAAAACCCCATGTACAACCCTCTGTACAATTCCTAGCTACCCTCCCCCAAATTCAAAAAGTGCAAGACAATAAGGTTACCAACCTATCTCTCTCAACTCCCAGATCGATAGCCCCACGCTCCCGTAATCTCCAAATCACCTCACAACTCTCTCGTGAGATCAACAATAGTGTCAGGTGCAAATGAGGTGGCATTGTGGGCCCACCATCCATATATAGGCCTTTTTTCCCAACTTCCACATTCTTTTACAAGAGCCCAAAGCCTCCATTTTTTGATCCATTCTCATACATGAGATCCAAATCCAACCATCTACACATCCACATTCCTCAGGTTATCATTTGCACGTTTCCCCGGAGGATCATTTTTCTCACGCCACGTTCGGGTACGCATACTCACTTTTAGTTTGATCAAATAGTTGTTATATGATCTTTATCATCAGATATTTTTCACGTCAGGTATTTGGGTTTTTTTTTTGTGTAGGTACTTGTTAAGCAAGCTTACAACCCCTTCAGGTATATGTTCAACACCGACATGTAATTACTCCCTCTGTAAACAATTCCATATCCCAGTCACACCCTCTGACATTTTCCTTTAGGGTCCCTACATTCGGATTTGCAATACCTTCACCCATGCTACATTTTGGTACTGTCAATCGGTATAACTCTTCCCCACATGAGTTGTCCCATTCATAGTCCCCCTTTGCAACTTGACACTCTTACACCCCCTAGGATTGGGAGTCCTGATGTTTTTTTCACTTCCGATAATGAACCCCATATTTGTTCTTATCATATTGCTAACCTTCCCAATGGACTCTCGGGTCATATCATTCTACATTTGGTTCTGTTGACTGCACCCCCAGAGTTCCATTATCCCTACATCTCATCCACCATCAGTTTTCCCATATGCAGATTGTCATCCATCCATTTACCTAATACAGAGACCCACCCATGGGCCCCCCAACCTCCACCAGTTCTCTTTCACAAACTTGTTCCTTAAAACAGACCAAGCCATCTTTCACTGGGGCACCCATTTTTGTATCTGTATACTCAACCCAAATTGTTCTTTATTTCTTTGGTAATTGTATAAAGCCCTTGTTTCCATCATTACATAGATTTTTTAGTCGTCACCCCCAATGGACTTATTTTACCTGGAAAATCAACCCATGTCTCCCTTAGTTAGCGAATCCACCTTATTTTTTTTATAGACATCTTTGACAAACCCCGAGTATCCCAAATCCATGTAACCATGATCTCTGAGTTTTCCCACCATTTTAGCCTCCAACACAATTTAACCCCATGTCTAGTCATCCCCCTGACACTAGATCTAGTTTTACGGTTGATGCCACTTGTTATCTCCTCAAATAACATAGTCAAATTGGTTTATTTTAGGTGATAGGAAGTCATTGAAAAATACATTTCTAATTTTTTTAAGGTTCATTTTTTAGAGACTTAGGTTTGTAATAAAGTTTGAAAAACATTGATTTTGATATTTATTTCAAAAAAGCAAAAAATCAGGTTTCGGTTGCTAAGCACCTTCCCAAAAGGGCTTCTAATCCACCGAAATCCCTAGCTTTTGGTAGCTTAAACACGAAAGTTGGGGCTATTTTAGCCACCGAAAGTGCAAAAAAGTCTGTTTTTACTATGTTGAGTCATCATTTTCAAATGATGATTCTGAGTGTCTGGGGAATCATTTTCAGAAATGGGTAGAGGTTTTTGTTTATAACATGTCAAAGAACAATAAACTCTCTCATTTTTCCTATAGGTGTCATATATTTAGATAATCGAATTCATCTCTGAGCCCTAATTTTCGGATCTCAGAATTTCCCTGTTTGACACATGTTTTTTAAATTCATATCCTGGAAAAATGAAGACGAATCTCAAAGAACTGTGAGAGTTTTTTTCTCACAACAAACAAATATACAAAAGCCTCTTCCATTTTGTACACAACACTTTTGGTTTGAGAGATATGCGTCAATATTTGAGCAGAATATTTCCAAAAATTTCTGTCTTTTCCAGCCACCTCACAAATTCAAATTTGAGATAGTAGAAGAGGTTATCATATCCATATTTTGAGGATCTGAAACTGCTTGTAAAGGCTATAAATCCTATCAATTTTATAGACTAATGGTTCAATTTTGGAGACTAGACCCTGTTGCTATTGTATTAGACCCTTCATATTTATATAATACAGATCACAAGCTTCTTTCTCAGTTATTATCAGATTTCCGTTCTCTTATACTTTCTGTGCTTATGATTGAATTACTCTCTATCTAAGTTTTTCTAATTGCTGGTGATTGTCATCTCACCTTGTCAATTCATAAACGACGATTGATTAGTAACCTTTGCTATTTTTATTTGGCCCATCATATATATGTTCTGGTCGATAAATATATTTTTCTTTACCCAACAAATTCAGTAATTCATCTGATTAATAACTCTTGAAAGCATTGTCTCATCTGATTATATACCTTTGACTGTCTAGATTATATAGCCAGTAGTTTATGTGTCCCATTTGATCCAACCTACATAGAAAACCCAAACATATTTTAAGTTACCATGCTTCTTCTACCTACAAGCTGAGAAAGACTCCTGGAGTGATAACAAATTGGCGTCATTGCCGGGGAGAGGAGATTGAAGCTCAGCTTCCTTGGGAGACGACAAGATCCAAATTTGATGATAGACAAAGTCTGGACATATTTTCGATTGTAATCATCTATCTGGCGACTCCATGAAGGACGGATTTGTTGGCGACTCCATTGGTATGAAATGAACCAGATCTTAGTGAAGAGGTATGCATTTTTCGTTTTCTCAAGTATTTTTGGTTACCCTAATGCAGTGCCTAGTAGAGATGAATGGGAATGTAGTATTCCTAGATTTCGAGGAGAAGAGTGGGAAGTACCAGCTGAACACTTGATGGATTTTCATGACTTTATTCATTAGCTTGAAATTGTACATGAGAATGTTCAAATTAAGCTTTTCAGTTTTTCATTAGAAGGAATTGCTCGTGATTGGTATTGGTCTCTTCCTATTGCTAGTATCAACTCTTTGGCAGATTTTCATGTTGCCTTTCATTTGTTTTGCAAAGGCATATTTTCAGCTGACCTTTTGTATCCTGAATGTTGTCATGATTTCCATTTATTGAACAAAGATCCAAATATTCATGAAGACTTTGTTGTAGCAGACGATATCTCTCACCGTGATCAAGGGTTTGCTGATCCACATTATGACAACCATGGTGATGCTTTTGACATTGTATTAAATGCATATATTAAATATGGTTGTCATGAAGATCAAACTATTTCTTTTGAAAACTTGAAAAATGATAAGCAGATTTTGATATCAACATGTAACAATATTGAATATGCAGTAGATACTAAGGGCAACCCTCAGTTTTCTGATTTGCAGATCAAGGGAAGTTGCAGTAACCATGAAGAACAAGATTTTCAGGGAATGTCTAATCTCCAGCTAGAGCATCGGGAATATCCTCCTTCTCCTTATGAATATGTTGTTTCAAATTATGATAAGGAACAAGGCGATATTTTTCTAAATCTATTTCAAGATTTTATTGTTGATACTTCTATACAAGAAGCTTCATCTCTATCATTAGGATCTTATCTTGATGCTCCTATATTCGACCAATACAGTGATAAGGAAGAATATTTTGAGATTTGTGAAGGCATGTTGTCTACTAAAATTTCATCTAGTTCTACTTTTTAGCAGAGAGATGATCATAAATGTGTGCATGTTGTGGTTGATACTAGTTATGAATTTGTTGATCAAAATTGCAGTGAAGATCAAAATTGTAGTGATATATCTTGAAAAAATATCATTGTTGGAGAAGATGATCAAATTTTTTTGCATGTTACATATTTTCAAACTCATCTTTCGTTTGATCATCATCAAGACAGTAATGTAGAAGATCAAGAACACACCTTTTATTTTATTTCAAAATCTGTCAGCTGTGATGGGCCAGCATATCATCATGATGAATTCAAATTACAGAAATATGGTGAAGGGAAGCAGAAAGGTTCATATCAGCACTTGAGCTTGCATTTTCATCCGACAGAGGAAGAACATTCCAAATTTATCATTGACATCAGTGAAAGCAAGAAGCAACAACATTTCAGTTTTCAGTTGGGACAACATAAAGACTATCAAAGAAGACATATATTTACAAGAAGAGATACATTCATAGAAGGACAGTCAATTTTTGTGAACCAGAATGCTTCTGATCTTTTTTTCAGAGACCCGGTGGCATCTTTGATGGAGTTGTATATTTCAGATCCTCTGAAAATTTAAGATTTTGTTTACTCATCAGTATTCACCAATGAGTATACCTTTCAGAAAGTTTATTTATCATTGTTGATATCTTTCGGTTACTTTGTATTAAGCATTGATAGAGATAAGGCCATCTCAATTTTTAGGTTGCTCCAATGGATATTATGGAAGTCTATGTATACATGACCAATTTTCAGATTTGGTTAGTGTAGGAGTAGGCAACTAAATAATCTCTTCATATGAGCAGCTAGATCATTTTTAGTTGATTGATTTCATGAATAAAAAGAACACAATTAAAAGAGAAATATTTTTCTTCAATGGTTTGGAAAGCCCATAGTTCATGCACAAAGATGGAAAGGGAATGTATGATTATAGAAATGTTCAAAGGTGGAACTAGACGTAAGAAGAGAAATGTGATATCTGAACATGTTCATCTACTTTTTGATGCATCAATATCTAAAAATAGAGGCATCGTTGACTATTTGATTGGACTGTAACCAATCACTATTAGCTTGTAGTATCATTTTTGGGTATGTTATTCATCAAAACACAAGTTGTGCACGCAGTTAGAGGTCGCATGGTCACTGTAGAAGACTTAAAGGAGCAGCCTTAAAGATCAGTAAGTTAAGAGAAAATGCATTTTTGCAATTTTGTCACTATTATAAAGCAGACGTTTTGGTGGCTTAGGAGTACATTTCAAATGTTCATTAGCCACCGAAAGAGGAGCTTTCAGTGGCTTACAGGCACGGATTTTGGCTCTCCTAGCCACCAAAAGCACAACACAGGGCATAAAGCTACCATTTTTGCACAGATCCGAGATTTTCTGATCTAGATGCCTCGAGGATGGTTTATAATGATAGATAATAATTAAAGGCATCATTTTTGGGTTTCTGTTCCAATTTTAAAAGGTGCCAACAAGAGGAGAATATTAAATTTACTACTTAATTTTTGCAAAAAGTTGTCTTTTGGGAAAAGGTGGCAATTTCGAATTCGCTATCAGTCTCTAAGGATCTATTGTAGCTATCAAAGGTTTTGAAGGACATAAAGATAATTAGGATAAGGAGTTGACCTAGTAAATATGATCTTTTCCTATTCTCTTAGAACTGTTTTTTACTTTCCATTTTAAGTAAATTTGATCCAGTTTTCCAGGATCTAGATATTTTTTGTAAAGGCTACAGGTTTGTAAGGGATCAGTTCTAAAGGACAAATGACTCCATAGCCCAATGGTAAAGGCTATAGGCAAGTTACAGGTTTGCAGAAGATCAGTTGTATAAGCTAGATGACTCCATGCGCATTGCTAAAGGCAACTGGAACTACTAGGTTCTTTGAAACCTCACAATGAGGCTTTCAGACTTAGAAGGAGCCATATGTTATGTGCTCAAATAGCACAGTCAAATTTTTTTATTTTAGGTGATAGGAAATCATTGAAAAATACATTTCTAAATTTTTTAAGGTTCATTTTTTAGAGCCTTAGGTTTGTAATAAAGTTTGAAAAGCATTGATTTTGATCATTATTTCAAAAAATCCAAAACTCAGGTTTCGATGGCTAAGTGCCTTCCCAAAAGGGCTTCTAAGCCACCGAAATTCCTAGCTTTCGGTAGCATAAACATGAAAGTCGAGGCTATTTTAGCCACCGAAAGTGCTGAAAAGTCTGTTTTACTCTGTTTTTTTTTTTTTTTTTCCACTGGGGGAATTGGTAACTCGCGGTTCTCGTACTCGCGTGACATGGGGTCGATCCCCGTCGGCTACCACTATAACCCCAGGTGCAACCACCCAGCCCACAAGAATGGAGCACGAGTAAATCCGGGTGAGAATCGAACATGAGACTTCATTTTACAAATTTCCTTCCATTTACACGGCACTTGCCAATCCGTCTACACCCATGCGGGCAATCTGTTTTACTCTATTGAGTCATCATTTTCAAATGATTATATTGAGCGACTGGAGAATCATTTTGAGAAACAGGAGGAGATTTTTGTTTCTAACATGTCAAAGAACAATAACCTATCTCATTTTTCCTACAGGTGTCATATATTAGGATAATTGAATTCATCTCTGAGCCCTAATTTTCGGATCTCAGAATTTCCCTATTTGACACATGTTTTGAAATGTAGATCCCGGGAAAATGAAAATGAATATCAAAGAACTGAGAGAGGTTGTTTAGGTCGATAAATATAGTTTTCTTCACCCACCAGATTCAATAATTCATCTGATTAATAACTCTTGAAATAACTGTATCATCTGATTATATACATTTGAATTTCTAGATTATATAGCCAACAATTTATGTGTCCCATTTGATCCAACCTACACAGAAAACCCAAACATATTTTAAGTTACCAGGCTTCTTCTACATATAAACCTGAGAAGGACTTCTGGAGTGATAACACCACTCATCCCTCAACAACCCAACCAAGGGAAATCTTGAGTCCCATAGCATATTGACTTTGTCCATGTTTCCCATTAGTACCTGACATCATCTAATACTCAGTGGATTTCAAGAATCCCTTTTCTTCTTGAAGTCATGTCTCCCTTCCCGTCGACATCAACACAGTTTCCAAAAGGGAGAAAATATCTTGACTCTCGTTACCTTTTTAGTGAGGAGTCTCAAAGGACACAAAGGGAGTTATCATTGCTTTTTGATTCCGTTGACCCCCATAACATTCAACTTCAATAAAATCTCATGTTAAGGTGGGTCTTACTATGTGACCATTGTAGCTTTCCATACTAACCAAATACCTCTGAAATTGATAGGTCATCAATGTCTATGAGTCATCGACACTTCTTACCATCGTCCATTACTCGATTAAGAGACAATTCACCATTTAGGACCGTCATTTGTTGTTATCAATCGCACCCAAGGGCGCTGCAATTATCTACATCATCATACATCTTCAATTATAGTCCCACATTTTGGTTTCATGACATGAGCATGGGGCATGCCCACCTCATTTGTATATAGATTTTATTTTTCCTTCCTAGAGAAAGGTTTCGTTCCCACAATTTTCCCTCTCTCTCCGGTGGATAGCTCTTGTAGTTCCTCTCTTCACTCTTCCTTACAAATGGAACTCTTAGAAAAATAAACATTGATGTATTTTGGCTATACATATGCTCCTAACCTCACACATCAGGGGGCATCTGTTATCACGAAAAAATTGCTACAACATTACAAACAATGATTGAAGAAAGATATCAATGCCAGTAGCAATTAGTACACTACAACATCAAAATCCATTAAAAAGACATAAAACTATATACTTGGTTCAAAAATCAAAGTGTGCAAATTCACCAAAGGAAGCGTGTGCACTGTGCGTAGAATGCGCAGGCCAACACAACCCTAATCATGCACTGTGCACAAGATGCATGACTGTCTATGAGAGAACCCACACACTTTTCATGAACGATGCATGTATGAATCTTGTCAGCCTCTCAACTACTTCCAGTCTGACCCCCAACACGATTTGACACTCAAATCTGAGCGAAATCTAGCTTGGAGGTTGGTCAAGGGATAGGAAGTGCCAAAAAAGGCCCCTTGTTCACACTATGAACCAGTTGTATCTTGCCATGAATGGAAACTATAAATATATGCCATGGGTGTTCTAAGAAAGGAATAAATTTAAGGTATTGTTATGCTGTAGGAATTCTTCTTAGAGAATCCTCGTTTCTCTTTGAATCACTCAAGCACTATAGCAATGGAAATTACACTCACCTCTTGAGAGGATTGGAATTGTATTTGTTCACCATTGTCACTTGCCATTGTATGAAGAGAAGAGCTCTCTATTAGGGAAATCAATATCCCTCCCAAGGAGGAAGAGAGATTCATAAGTACCTTCCTTTCTCTACGGTACTAGCCTATCAATACATTGATCCATTGGTAGCTATATGATTGTCGTTTTTCATTTTTCATGGTTCTAGTTCTTGCAAGCTTCTCTAACATCTATTTTTTTTTTTTTTTTTAATTTTCTTTCCTTTCTTCATGTGTATTTGATTATCTAATCAACTCAGAAACCTTTGTCTTGTTTAGCTGACTTAACTAGGCAAGTAAGTGTTGTGTTTTTTCACATCCATGTGACAAAACCAACACAACAACATCATCAACCATAAAACATGCCAACGATATGCCTCAAACAAGTGTCATTACACTCGTGATATTCCTCTATCAAAAACCAAGTTCCACAAACCATATGCCAAGAAATGTATCTCAACCATCAAACATCAATCATGTACCATATACCATCAACAAGTACATCATCCATGTACCAAACATGTATCACCACTTATACCATAACAAGTGCATAAACCATGCACCAACCTCAACAAGATGAACCACAATCAAGATATCCATACACATATGCCACATCATCCATAAACAATGTGCCAGTGATACTACTATCAAGTGCCTCTAACAAACAACCGAGTTTGTACCAATCATGCATCAATTGTATATCAATCTATGACTCATCAATGATGTACAATATCACCACCTCATCAACTCATCAACTACATGTCCCAATATGTAGCTCAACCGTATGCCAAATACATACACCAAGACATCCAACAAATATGCTTCTAACAATACATCACAACATATGTCAATGGACCTCACATATTTACCAGCTAGGCACTATAAAAAAATCTGCCTCAAAACCATTCACTACAACAAGTACTAAGCAACCAATATTACCTCTAATCATGTATCAAGAGTTTCCCTCAATATATCAATGATATATCTCTAGCTAGCATCGAATCATCATGATGTACTTCATAAACAAAGTGCCATAACCTCACTGATAAAGAACTTAACATAACCAACACTGTACCTCAACAAAAAATTCCTCAATCCACAAACTAGGGTTAGTACCACGCATCCAAAATATACCTCAAACATATGATCCAAATATAAACCATATAATATCACATCAAACACACATACAAACATGAAAACATGAAGCATATCATCTTAGACCCTGCACAAACTATGATGTACCATCAAACCATGCTGCCACTCATTTGTACACCCCTCTTTCTAAGGGTTTTATCTCACAACTCGCATATGTACATGACTTTTCTTCAGACAAACTGCGTATATACGTGACTTTTCAGACAAGAGCCCATATATGCCTCAGAAAATGTAAGTATTTCCTCATTATTTATGTCTTCATTCATGTCTTCTTGTTTAGTCTTCTTCATCCACTTCTGAAAGTTTTTTGGTTTCTCAGAACTTGTACTCTAAGCTTCCATCTTTTCAACATTGTCTTCCTTCCAAGTTTGATGCACTCTTCTTTCCATATTATATGAAGCACTCCTCACTGACTTTCTCCTTGAGTTGTGACAATCCTGAGCTTTGTGAGCAAACCCACAGTAGTTGTAACATATCATGGTGTGACAATGAGAAGAAATGTGTCCCACTTGATTACATCTCCAACATGTTAGAATGTTATGGAACCTTCCAACATATTTCCTTGCATAATGTCTGCAATCCAAATCTTTGTGACCATATTCATTACATGAGAAGTAGAGACCATGAAAAACATTTTTGTGCCTTTTCCTTGGTGTCCACCTTGAAGGTGTCTCTCATTTGAATTTTCTTTGAGGTATAAATATGGCTTCTTGGTTTCTTCCTTGCTCTATTCTTCTAAAATATTCCTTGCTTTTTGTAGGTTCTTAACTTGCATCTTTGCTTCCACCTTTTGATAATGAAGGACTTAGCTCACGCTTCTTAGAAGTGATAGTTTCAAAGTGTGCAACTTTATTTTTGTATCCAAGACCTGACTTATCATTTGGTGTTCTTTGACTATCCAGGATTTCATCCAATATTGTTGAGTTGTTCATGAACCTTTTTGACTTCTTTGCTTTCCTTCTGAGATCAACAACTTCTCCTTCCAGTTTATGGCATGATTATTCCTTTTCATTTACTTGATTCTTCAATAGTTCCTCTATCCTTTTGGATTCTTCAAGTTGGGTCTTTATATTGACATTGACTTCCCTTGTTTCTTTAAGCTCTTCAAGGATTTTTATAAGCTCATCATTCACCTTCTTCTTTTCTTCTGCTTGACTAATTATTTCATTATTTATTCTCTTGATCTCTTCTTATTTTTCTTCTAATTGGGTCCTTTGCTTGGTTTCACTTTCTTCTTGTTTCTTCAGCATTTGTCTCAGTTTCATGGTAAGCCTTTGGTTATTTTCTAGGGCTTCCTTAGTGTATTTTTCAAGATACTCAAAAGAAATTGAACCATATCCTATTTCCATGATAACTTGTTCTAAATCATTCATAATTTTATTTTTAATCTTCAATAAATCTTCCTCTTCATCTATAAGATAATTGTTAATTGATTTTACAAAAACTACTTCTAGATCTTATTCTTCAATTGTAGGGGAACATTCAACTTCATTTAATTTAAGAGTATTGAAATCAGAATATTTTCGAGAGTCTTTACCTTCATTGATGACCGAGTCTTGATATGCCTTCTGTATCTTCAGCCATAGGTCCTTGAAAGAGGTACATTTTCCTATGCTTTATTAACATAACCTGAGAGTCCATTTAAGATGGTCTTGAAAGCTACTGCATTATTCTTCTTTGCTACAAATTTTGACTTATCATTCAAAGGAACTGATCCAACAACAATTGTATCCCAAACAACTGCTCCTTTTAACTTCAAATACCCTTTCATGTTTATTCTCCATGCTGAGTAATCTGTCACATCAAAGAATGAAACTTCATTGTTATGTTCATCCATTTTTGTGTCCACAGATCTCCTTCAAGCTCGTAAGGCTTATAGTGAAGGCCTTCTTTGATACCATTGTTGGACACACCGACCACACTGAGAGTAAGGATGAATCAATGTAGGGATATTTTTACACTTCTTTCAAGATTTTAGTTAGGAACCACTTCAAACATATTATTCATTCATACTTAACTACTTGCATGTATCAACAACATTCATCAATAACATAGAACTATAAACCATCACCATAATAAACACCAAGAACACCAGATATATGTGTAATTTGTTTGTATTATGTGTTACATGAGACTACAATCTTTGGGTTTTATCAGCAATGAATGAAAAGAGAAACAACTCCAAAAGAGAACCAACTCTAAATACAAGACTCATCTTGCAGATCTCATAACCAACTGAGATGTGAGGAATCAAATCCCCAAGTACAAGACCCTTATTGTAGACATAATTAAATATTCCAATAGGTACACGACCTTCATATACTACATCACATGTATGTATGTATCCTTTCCTCTATCAACCTACGTACACCTTCAGAAAACTAGGACATCCATTCTTCTACACTTCTGAAACTTTCATGCCTTTGTCACATCCACCAATAACATGTCACTGCATCCAACCTATCACTACAACCAATCTATGTTGTCCCAACCAAAAACAAATATGCACCATCCAACAACATATGCATGTCCTCATGCATACATCGTAACACAACATAGATATCCCTCAACCATATCAAAATAAAGCCACTCAACCAACCATCCAACATCTACCATATCCAAACATCATAACAATCATACAAATAATGCTTCAAGCATTCACCATATCATGAGTAAATCTAAGTATCAAGGCAACATATAACCATACCATGACGTTTGTAGCATATCTTAACCTGTAGAAATATATCCCGGGAACTTGCTTCAGACTTCAGGAACCTGACAATAGCATCTACTCAAGATTTTCTTGGCCTTTTCAAATATACGTGACATGTGATTATTTAGCAATCATATGTACATGCCATGTCCTTTTGAAACCCACATATGTACGCGACCTGGACCACTGCAGACCACATATAGATTCAGAAAACTAAGGTTTTCTAAACCTCCAAAACTTTCATCGTCAAACTTCCTTGCTAACTCAGACTTACGGAACTTTGGATGTATCCATGAGTACCTACAATGAACCTTTCACGAAAAATAGATCTTCAATATACTCAAAATATTTATCCCCGTAAGAGACCATTGATCTCTTATTTATACTTCTCCAAGTAGCTTCCTCTAGGTTTAATTATCTAACCAACTTCCTTTGTTAGGGGCTAACCCACTTCTAACCAAGTTTTCCACTTACAACCACTTTATCCACAAATAGTAAACTCTCCACTTCTAGTTGAAAATAATTTATTTATAATTGTTTTCCTGTTGCAAGCACTTAACCCATGACTAAACACTTTGACTGGTCAACTTATTCTAGGATCTTCTAGAATAATTTGACTTATTTGACCTTCTAGGGGCTTCTAGATAACTCATGAGGGTTCTCCAACTTCACATGGCCATAACTCTCTAACCGTGAGGAGTTATGTAACGTTCCACATATCACTGGAAATGGCATGATGAACACTATCCCTGTAGAATAATATCACTTGCAAATTCACTAATCTTCATTGCATTATTCCTTTACCGAACTTGGGTTTCTTACCCATGCAAATGGGATTACTCAACCACTTAACCATTTGGACTTCAAAAAGAGTATTCCCATGAGGGATTTCACCATAAGGGGACCACTTTGGAGTTCATCCATTTGGTTCTTCCTATGAACCATGACATGACATAAATGATATACATCACTATGACACCACATGACATCAACCCTTTGACATCAATTACATCAATGAAAACATAATAAATACGTCAATGATACAAACACATCACTATGAAAATACTTGACATCAACCCTTTGACATCAATCCTTTGAAATCGATGAAAACATAGCCTGGTGTATTTACCAAAGGGCCTTCCTCTTGGATATAACCCCTAGATGAAGCTACTTGGAGAAGTACAAATAAGAGAGCAAGGGTCTCTTATGAGTATGAATTATTTTGAATATATTGAAGATCTATTTTTTGGTGAAAGGTTCATTGCAGATAGTCATGTGTTGGCATTTTTACATGCAGGTATGCTTGTCATTGATGGCAAGATCAGAGTATGCAGCGATGACAAAATAGGGACAATGTAAGCTCAGAAGAGATAGTGCAGAGTGTGCTTGTTTATTTGATGGCAAATAGACATGCAAGGAAGATCAACAACGCAGGGATAATTGCATGGAAAGATCAGATGTGAAATGCCAGAATACGTTGATCTAACTCCATTTCAGAGTCCCATATACTGGGAGTTGAAGTGTGAAAACACTTCACCACAAGAGTGTCGAAATGCCGAAATGGAAAAATACGAAATGTCGAAATCCCGAAATAGGCACATAAACAAAGAGTTTTACAGACTGGGAAATAAATCCATTTCAGAGTTTTGGATACCAGGAGTTGGAAGAGTCAAGACTCTTCATCATCACGAGTCCTGGAATCACGAAATGAGAGACGTTGAAATCCCGAAAGAAGGAGGACAGTTTCAGATACCGGGAGTTGGAAGAGTCAAGACTCTTCATCATGAGGAGTCCCGGAATCGTGAAATGAAAAACGCCGAAATCCCGAAAGCATGGGGTCAGTTTTGGATATCAGGAGTTGGAGGAGTCAAGAGTCAAGACTCTTCATCATAAGAGTCCCAAAGTCGTGAAACCCGAATTCATGAAATATGAAATCGCGAAATGTCAAAGACTCTATACCGGAGGTTCGGATACAGGGATTTGGAGATGTCAAGGACTCTCTCGACAGGAATCCCAAAGTTGCGAAGTGTGAAAAGATGAAAAGTTGATCTGACTTCATTTCAGAGATTCACAGACCGGGACGTGGAGTTGTCAAGAACTCTCACATCAAGAATGTCGAAATCGCGAATTGCAAAATGCCAAAATGCGAAATGTGAAATGTCGAAATGCGAAATGTGAAAACACCTTTTTTGGTATAGGCCTTGGTCACTGCCGATGGTCATATTGATGAAGAGTTGTAGATAAGAGCTCGAAGATCCAAGCTCCATTTCAGATTTTTGGGGATAATGACTTGGAGAGTCGAGAAGCCTCACAACAGGATTGCCGAATTGCTGAAATGCCAAAATGCGAGACACGTTTTGGCTCAACTTGTGGTCACAATCATTGGTCACATCGGCGAAAGATGGAGGAAGGAGCTAGTGCAGACAAGCTCCATTTTGGAGTTTTGGGGATCGGGACATGGAGATTAACGAAATATTCACCATGGGGATCTTGAAATGCCGAAGTACGAAATAGCTAAATGAACGGAAGATTCAATGAAGTCAATTCAACGGTGCAGATGAATTTGAATAAAATCAGAGGGCTATTGTTTCACTTCATAGTGTAACTACTAGAAACAAATGATGGTTTTTGCCAGAGGATGAGCTCGTCTATGACAGAGAAGACAAAGAGTCTCAACTGCCAGATAAGTTGAGGAATCCCAAGATAACACCCAGTGATGATGGATCCATGGGTGAAACCACTAGAGAAGTTGAAGAGTTACCATGATGATCAGGTAGAACACTCAGAATGAGCAGGAGATGCTGAACAAAGAGAGACAATGTGGAACACAAGAGAGAGGATAACTGTGGAAGAGTGAAGTGGACAAAACACCCCAATGTGGAGGAGATTGGTGGTGGAGAGGATGCAAGAGCAAGAAGCAGATTGCATGCACAACGTGCATAGAGAGTATAAGAATGTTGAACAAAGAAGAAATGGGTGTTGTTGTTGAGTGTGATTGAGGTGTGAAGAAGGAAGCAGAGCGTAGTAGAAGAAATGTATAGAAGGGGAATGGTGCATTGAAGGGACATGGTTTAGAGAGCATAAAAGGCAAAAGAACAGAAAGCGCAAGGATTATGAAAAATACACTGATGCAGACAGAGCAGCGCAGTGTAACAGAACAATGATTAGACCGGTAAGCCTTTAAAGAACTTTATATTGCTGTAATAAGTCATAATAGCAAAGATTTATTTTTCAGGGTGGTAGGGAGGTGCTAGGGAGGATTGTTGTCCTCAGAGGTTCAAGTGGGTGCTTGAACATAGGGAGTTGTAGCTTCCATCTGGTTGCAGCCAGAGAAACTAGGGTGGCAGGGTGGTGCAAGGGAGAACTATTGTTCTTTGTTATATAGGTTGGTGCCTGTGTGACTGGAAGTTGGTGCTTCCATCCATTTGGTGCTGGAACACTTAGGGAGTTGGTGCTTCCTTCTAGTGGGTGCTAGAGAAACCAAGGAGTTGATGCTTCCTTCTAGTAGGTGCTAGAGAAAACAGAGAGTTGGTGCTCTCAGCAAGTTGCAACTTGCAATACAGAGGTTGTAGCCTCACAATGAGTTGGAGCTCATATGTGTGATAATGTACAGATTGTAAAGATTACTTATCATATAAAGAAGAAGAGGTTTTTACCCTTTATGGGTTTCCTCAGGAAATATTTTTCTCTGTATATTTCATATGTGAAAATGATGTTGATTGTTCTATTGCTTACTTCCCTGCATTATTGTGATTGTCATTAAGTGCTCTGCAAAGAATTTAAAATAAGAATTATTGTTTAAGCTCAGTAACAACTGATTCACCCCCCCTCTCAGTTGTCCAACAAGTGGTATCAGATCCAACCCCTTTTATCTAAGGGTAGATCCTAGAGCTTAAACATGTCAAGCCATGAAGGAAATTCAACCAATAAGGCCCCTCTGTTCAATGGAACAAACTTTGCCTTCTGGAAAGTTAGAATGAGAACTTACATAATGGCTTTAGGTG
>ML780653.1:344367-361285 GCA_009831015.1 Picea engelmannii | reverse complement strand
TAAGGCTATGAATGATATCTTGAGTGGGCTTGCAGAAGTAGAATTCGTAAAAGTTATGCACCTAGGAACTGCCAAAGAAATGTGGGACAAACTCATTAGCAGTTATGAAGGTAATGAGAAGGTAAAGGATGCCAAGCTTCAAATCTACAAAGTACAGTTTGAACAGCTAAAGATGAAATAAGATGAAACTGTTGGAAAATACTTTCTGAGAGTTGAAGAACTGGTAAATGCAATGAATGCAGTTGGTGAAAAAATTGAGGAACCTTCTTTAGTTTAGAAAATTTTGAGATCTCTACCAAATAGGTTCAACCCGAAGGTTTCTGTTATAGAAGAAGTTAATGATCTAAAAACCTTGGAGTTTGATCAACTTCTAGGAACATTGACTGCATATGAAATGAGAATAGTTAAAGATAAACCCACCTCCAGAGAAGCATCATTCAAAGCAGACAAGAATGAGGATTCCGAGCCTGATGAAATTGAAGCAAAATTTGTGAAGAGACTGAAGAAGGGATCAGGAAAATACAAAGGTAAATTGCCTTTCAAATGTTTAAAATGTGGTAAGATAGGTCATTTTGCAAATAAATGTCCTCACAAAGGAAAGGATCAGACATGTGATGATGAGGAGAAGCACAAACACATAAATTTCTTTAAAGAGAATAATTTCAAGAAGAAAAGTCTTTGTGTAAACAATGATGATGATCCTTCAGATGATGAAGACAATGATTCCTCCATTGAACATAAAATAAATGACTTCATACTTATGGCCAAAGAGGATTATGATAATAAAAGCACAGGAAGTGAGGCTAATGAAGAAGAAGTTGTGGTTGATATGGAAGGAGAACTGATCAATGCACTGGAAGAGATTGACAGACTAAGAATTAAGAACAGAAAGCAAAGACAATTGCTGATACAGTTCGAGAAAGATAGTAAAGAACCTGATGAAGATCTTGTCCTCCTAAAAGTGGAATTAGAAGAGGCAAAGAAAATCGAAGACATTCTGAAATGACAGTTATCAGAAAAGAAGGCAAGATGTGAAGCCTTAGAACAAGAAGTAGTGAAAACTAGGAAAGAGATGGAGAAGTTTCAAGCCTTGTATAATCAAAATATGTTAAGTATCAAAGCCTCAGAAGGATTAGCCACCAATATGAATCAGCAAAGGAATCCAAAGTTGAAAACTGGTTTGGGTTATGAGGAGGGATCAAGTAGTGGTAAGCCAAGAAATGAAGAACCCACGAAGTTTGTCAAATTTACAACCAATGACAACAACAAACCTGCAGAAACAAAGGAAGAGAATCAGCCGCCCAGAAAGAGTAATGAAAAAGGTGCTAGGAATGAACCTGTAGAACAAAGAAATAGTGCACTCCCTGCTGAAAGATGTCATCAGCATGGAAGAAACCAATTTTCTCAAAGAAGACAATCATTTTCCAGGTACAAAGAATTTTTCTATGGCTACTATTTCTACTGTTCTAACTTTGGTCACAAAGTTGTAAATTGTTCCTTAAGACTTAGACATGAGAAATTAAGATTTAAAAGGAATAAATACTTTCCACAACAAAGAATGATACATCCAAGTAACAAACCTTCACAGATTGCAAATTGCCAAATTAAGTTTAGAGACATGCAACTAAGGAGGTCAAGAAATAATCAACAGTCAATAAGTAGACAATGTTGTAATAATAATTTTGATGCATTAAACAATGAGATTGAATGCTACATCTGTCATAACTATGGACATAAATCTGTTGATTGTCGATTAAGGAACTATGAACCAGATTTGAATTCCCCTGCTGAAAATGTCAAGGTGTGGAAGAAGAAAGAAAGTGACAAGTGTGGATTAGTGTTGTCATCTCAAAGAAAAATGAACCCTTGGTATATACATAGTGGATGCTCCAAACATATGATGGGAGACAAAGGTAAGTTTCTATCTCTAAGTAAAAGAAAATCAGGAAACGTAACCTTTGGAAATGATGCTCCAGGTAAAATAAAGGGTAAAGGGATGGTGAGTTTAAATAATGGAAAAGGAAAAGCGCAAGATGTTCTACTTGTAGATGGGCTGAAACATAATCTTCTCAGTGTAAGTCAAATGTGTGACAGAGGATGTGAAGTGGTGTTCACATCCAAGGACTGCAAGATACAGTCTGTAAACTCAGGACACGTGGTGGCCAAAGGCATAAGGACAGAAAACAATGTATATGTGTTGAAAGAAAATAGAGAAGAGTGTCATCTAAGAAAACATGATGAAAGCTGGTTATGGCATAGGAGACTTGGACATATAAACTTTGACCACTTAATCAAACTAAAAAATATCGAGGCAGTAAAAGATCTTCCGAGAATATCAAAGCCCCAAGATTCAATGTGTAACCCCTGCCAAGTAGGAAAGCTAACCAGGACACAATTTAAGTCCAAGAGCTTTACTTCAACAGAGAAACCACTCCAACTAGTTCATATGGATTTATGTGGACCATTAAGACAGGAAGGCACAGGGAAAGAAAACTACTTCATGCTGATTATTGATGATTACTCCAGACTTACTTGGGTTTCCTTTCTCAAAGAAAAAGATGAAGCTTTTGAGAAGTTTAAAATATTTAAGGCTTTGACTAAGACTCAAACAGGCAAGAGGATAAAGGTAGTAAGATCAGACCAAGGAGGAGAGTTTATGTCAAGTGACTTCAAGGAATTTTGTGATAAGCATGGGATCAAGAGAGAATACACCATCCCAAGAACTCCACAAAAAAATGGAGTAGTTGAGAGGCAAAACAGAATAGTGCAGGAAATGGCCATGTCAATGATGAATGAGAAGAACATTGGTCAAACCTACTGGGTAGAAGCAATACACACAGTAGTCCATGTTCTTAACAAAGCCCACCTCAAACCACAAAGTGACAAGACACCTTATGAACTGTGGTATGGGAGACCTGCTTCAATTAAACACTTCAAAGTCTTTGGGAGTAAATGTTACATAAAGAATAATGATGAGAACCTTGGAAAATATGATGATAGGGCTGATGAAGGTATCTTATTAGGGTATGATACAAACAACAAAGGATATAGATGTTATAATAAGAGGCTGCATAAAATGGTTGATTGTATTGATGTAAAAGTTGATGAAGGAATCCTAGAAAGAGAGGTGTACAATAATGAGTCTTCTACAGAGGACACAACTAAAGCTGAAGATGAACAGGTCCAAGAATCAAAAAATGAAGACTCTGAATCATAAAATGAAGAATCAGATACTCAGACAAACTCAAATCAGTAGGCTCCTTCAAATTCCTCCTCCAGAATTACTCAAAAGAATCATCCTGCAAGTCAGATAATTGGTGAAAAAGACAAAGGTGTACAAACTAGGAGAAAGATAATCAAAAAAACTGAGCAATCACACATAGCTTTCATATCCATGTTGGAACCCAAGAAATTTAATGAAGTTAGCAAAGATGACCTCTGGGTTAAAGAAATGAATGATGAACTTGATCAGATTGAGAAAAACAATACGTGGGAGATGATTCATAGACCGGAAGGTAAAAATATCATTGGTTCCAAATGGATCTTTAAGAATAAGTTGAATGAGCAGGGAAAAGTTGTCAGGAACAAAGAAAGATTGGTCTGTAGAGGCTATGCTCAAATAGAAGGACTGGATTTTGATGAAACATTTGCGCCCGTAGCAAGGTTAGAAGCTATCAAAATATTTCTTGCCTATGCTTGTCATAAAAGGTTTAAAATCTATCAAATGGATGTCAAGTCAGCTTTTCTAAATGGAAATTTAAATGAAGAAGTCTATATGGAACAACTAGAGGGTTTCGAACTGTCTGATAACCCTAACTTAGTATGCAAGATGAAGAGAGATTTATATGAATTAAAACAAGCTCCTCATGCCTGTTATCACAGACTGGATACATATCTCAAAGACAAAGGGTTCAAGAGAGGAACAGTTGACAACAATCTATATATCAAAACAGAGGGTGATGATTTTCTCATTGTGTTGGTCTATGTATATGACATCATCTTCATATCTAATAAGGATTCATTGGTAAAATGGTTTGCTTCTGCCATGGAGTCTGAGTTTGAAATGTCTATGATAGGTGAACTGTCATTTTTTCTTGGTCTGCAAATTACTCAGAGGTCTGAAGGGATGTTCATTTATCAAGAAAAATATCTAAGAGAAATGTTGAAAAGGATTCAAATGGAAGATTCTAAACCTATGGGCACACCTATGGTTACTGGATGCAAATTAAGAAAGGATGATGACTCACCTGATGTTGATCAAAGTTTATATAGGTCAATGATAGGCAACCTATTGTACATCACAACATCTCGCCTAGACATAATGCATGTTGTTGGAATGGTAGGAAGATATCAGTCTGCACCTAAACAAAGTCATTTTCTAGCTGTCAAAAGGATATTCAGGTATTTGAAAGAAACAATGACTTATGGTCTGTGGTATCCCAGAAATCAAAATTTTCAGTTAACTGCTTATTCAGATGCAGATTGAGCAAACTGTGTTGATGAGAGAAAAAGCACCAGTGGAGGAGAATTCTTCCTGGGTGACTCGTTAGTTGCATGGTTTAGTAAAAAGAAAAGTTCCATTTATTTATCGACTACAGAGGTAGAGTACATTGCTGCTGCTACCTGTTGCACTCAGGTATTATGGATGATTCAGACACTTGCAGACTTGGAGGTAAAATACGTTGCATCGATCCCAATTAATTGTGATAACACTAGTGCCATCAGTGTGTCTAAAAATCCTGTATTCCATTCCAAGACCAAGCATATTCCCATAAAATACCATTTTCTGAGAGAGCAGGTCACCAATCAGGTTGTTCAGGTCCATTACATTCCAACCACAAAACAAATTACATACATCTTTACTAAACCCCCAGCCAAGACACCATTTGAATATCTCCGACAGAAGCTGGGTGTCATCCTGTCTCACACCTAAGAGAGTCCATCCTGTTAGGGGGAGTTTTATATTGATTGAATATCTGATACCTCCTAAAATTACTACAACAACTCAGGGGGAGCATGTTTTCTTTGACATTGATGTCAAAGGGGGGAGAAAAAGGAGTGGTCTGGATCGGATGCTACAGTTGGAGGTCCAAATAGATTAGTGCAGTCATTTAGGGTTGCCATCAAAGCCAAAGGGGGAGATTTTTGGCATGTTTACAAGCATATATGATTTTCATTGATGGAAAGATCAGAGTATACATCGATGACAAACAGGGACAACGTAAGCTCAGAAGAGATAGTGCAGAGGTGCACGAAGAGTGCAAGAGTGTGCTTGTTTATTTGATGGAAAACAGGCAGGCAAGGAAGATCAATAGTGCAGGGATAATTGCATGGAAAGATCAGATGAAAAATGTCAGAATACGTTGATCTAACTCCATTTTAGAGTCTCGGATACCGGGAGTTGAAGTGTCGAAACACTTCACCATAGGAGTGTCGAAATGCCGAAACGCCGAAATCTCGAAATAGGCACATAAACAAAGAGTTTTGCAGACCGAGAAATAACTCCATTTCGGAGTTTCGGATACTAGGAGTTGGAAGAGTCAAGACTCTTCATCATCAGGAGTCCCGGAATCGCAAAATGCAAAACACCAAAATCCCGAAAGAAGGAAGACAGTTTCAGATACCGGGAGTTGGAAGAGTCAAGACTCTTCATCATCAGGAGTCTCGAAATCGCGAAATGCGAAACGCCAAAATCCTGAAAGTAGGGGGTCACTTTCAGATAGAGAGAGTTGGAGGAGTCAAGGGTCAAGACTCTTCATCACAGGAGTCCCGAAGTCGCGAAACCTGAAGTCGCGAAATGCGAAATTGTGAAATGTCAAAGACTCTATATCAGAGGTTCGGATACCGGGAGTTGGAGATGTCAAGGAATCTCTCGACAGGAATCTTGAAGTTGCAAAGTGTGAAAAGACGAAAAGTTGATCTGACTCCATTTCAAAGATTCACAAACCGGGAGGTGGAGTTGTCAAGAACTCTCACATCAAGAATGCCGAAATCGCAAAATGCAAAATGTGAAAACTCCTTTTTTGGTATAGGCCTTGGTCACCACCGGTGGTCATATTGATGAAGAGATATAGAGAAGAACTCGAAGATCCAAGCTCCATTTTGGATTTTTGTGGATCATGACTTGGAGAGTCGAGAAGCCTCACAATAGGATTGCCGAATTGCCAAAATGCCGAAATGAGAAACATGTTCAGGCTCAGCCTGTGGTCACAACCATTGGTCACATTGGCAGAAGATGGAGGAAGGAGCTAGTGCAGACGCTCCATTTCGGAGTTTTGGGGATCGGGACATGGAAAGTAATGAAATATTCACCACGGGGATCTCGAAATGCCGAAGTGTGAAATAGCGAAATGAACGCAAGATTCAATGAAGTCAATTCAACGGTGCAGATGAATTTGAATAAAATTAGAGGGCTAATGTTGCACTTCATAGTGTAACTACTAGAAACAAATGATGGTTTCCGCTAGAGGATGAGCTCGTCTATGACAGAGAAGATGAAGAGTCTCAACTGCCAGAGAAGCTGAGGAATCTTGAGATAACACCTAGTGATGATGGATGAGTGGGTGAAACCACCAGAGAAGTTGAAGAGTTACCATGATGATCAGGTAGAGCACTCATAATGAGCAGGATATGCTGAACAGAGAGAGACAATGTGGCACATAGGAGATGGGATAACTGTGGAAGAGTGAAGTGGAAAAACACCCCGATGTGGAGGATATTGGTGGTGGAGAGGATGCAAGAGAAAGAAGCAGATTGCATGCACAAGGTGCATAGAGAGTATAAGAATGTTGAACAAAGAAGAAATGGGTGTTGTTGTTGAGTGTGATTGAGGTGTGAAGAAGGAGGCAGAGCATAACAATAGAAATGTACAGAAGGGGAATGTTGCATTGAAGGGACATGGCACATAGAGCTTAAAAGGAAAAAGAACAGAAAGCGCAAGGAGTGTGTAGAAGACACTGATGCAGATAGAGCAGCGCAGTGTAGAAGAACAATGATTAGACCGATAAGCCTTTAAAGAACTTTATATCGCTGTAATAATTCATAATAGAAAAGATTTATATTTCAGGGTGGTAGGGAGGTGCTAGGGAGGACTGTTGTCCTCAAAGGTTCAAGTGGGTGCTTGAACACAGGGAGTTGTAGCTTCCATCTGGTTGCAGCCATAGAAACCGAGGTGGCAAGGTGGTGCAAGGGAGAACTGTTGTTCTCTGTTATACAGGTTGTTTCCTATGTGAATGGAAGTTGGTGCTTCCATCTAGTTGGTGCTGGAACACTTAGGGAGTTGGTGCTTCCTTCTATTGGGTGCTAGAGAAACTAGGGAGTTGGTGCTTCCTTCTAGTAGGTGCTAGAGAAAACAAAGAGTTGGTGCTCTCAAGAAGTTGCAGCTTGCAGTACAAAGGTTGTAGCCTCACAATGAGTTGGAGCTCATATGTGTGATAATGTACAGATTGTAAAGATTACTTATCATATAAAGAAGAAGAGGTTTTTACCCTTTATGGGTTTCCTCAGAAAATATCTGTCTCTGTAAATTTCATATGTGAAAATGATGTTGATTGTTCTATTGCTTACTTCCCTGCATTATTATGATTGTCATTAAGTGCTCTGCAAAGAATTTAAAATAAGCATTATTGTTTAAGCTCGGTAACAACTGATTCACGCCCCCTCGCAGTTGTCCAACATCATGGACGCATCATAATTTTTGTAAGTCTGAGTTAGAAAGGAAGTTTGACAGTGAAAGTTTTGTAGGTTCAGAAAAATTGATGCCCTAGTTTTTTGAAGGTGTAAACAGGCTGACAGAGGGAAGAAAATGTACATACACATGCTACAATATAGGCAGGTCACATACATATGTGGGATGCAATATAAACATGTTGCGTACCTATTGGAGGATTGGTTTCTATCTGCAAGTTGGGTGTTGTACTTGGGGATTGGATTCCTCACATCTCAATTGGTGTTGAGATCTGCAAGATAAGTCTTGTATTGAGAGTTGGTTCTCTATTGACTTAGTTTCTATTTTCAGTTTTTACTGATAAAACTCAGTGATTGTAGTCTCTTGTAACACATACTAAAAAAATACTACACATATATGGTGTTCTTGGTGTTTACTATGGTGATGGTTTATAGTTCTCTGTTATTGATGAATGTTGTTGATACATGCAAGTAGTTAAGTATGAACTAATGACATGTTTAAAGTGGTTTCTAACTAAAGTTTTGAAAGAAGTGTAAAAATATCCCTACATTGATTCNGTTAGGATCTTGTCTATAGTCCATACCAGCGTATGGAAAGTGTAAAATTACCTATGTCATTTTCCGCCACACTCGAGCAACTATGGATGTAAAATACTGACGCCTCTGCCTGGCCCTCGTCTATGCGATCTCCTGTCGAGAAGGCTCCTAGACAACCTTTGCCTCTCGATCCCGGTGTCCAACATAAAAAAAACAACACAGATATAGTGTCAACATCCATATACATGTATGATCATCTCTATCTACCAAAATAAATAAGAAAATAGATAACAAACATACCTCTACGGTCCCAGTCCTCCCTAAGAGATAGTAACATGTTAGGATCTTGTCTATAGTCCATACCAGCGTATGGAAAGTGTAAAATTACCTATGTCATTTTCCGCCACACTCGAGCAACTATGGATGTAAAATAATGACCACCCTCCCCTCTTCCATGTTGATCCAAAACATGTGCCCACTGCATCAATCGAGGCTCTCGCTATGATGATGGTGCCAATAGAATCTAAGGGTACAATAGAGGCACCCTCTCCAAGAAACATGCCACCAAAACGGAGCTGAAGGCAAAGTCACCAGAATTGGCACATCGACACCAATTCAGCTGGGACACCATCCGGGTGTGACGCAAACATGTATCCATCCAAGACCTCATCAAATACCCTCAGTTGACCATCAGTGATACGCTGAGTTTCCAAGGATCCATATATCCTCACCACCATAACCGTGATTCACTCTGTCAGCAAGTCATATAAGGCCTCAATTCATACTACTGAACCTAACATAGGGTTCGGCCTAGAACAATGTCGTGCCGCAATGGTCTCTACCCTATCCTCCCCTAGTATATGGGGATCCATGACCAATGCCCTCCCCTAGAATGGGAGTCATGTCAAAAAGTATATGTCCTCTGCTATAGAGAATGTCAGCTTCTCCCCCCATACCACAAAGCACTGCAGATCATTTATCCACATGCGAATAAAAAATTGGAGTAAGAACTCATGTGACCATATCAATGGCTAGTAAAAAAACTTTAGTAACCTGCAGGCTGCCAAATGTCTGCACACTATAGGCTGCTCCCTCATAGACTCTCTTAGTCGATCCGCGTCTCTCTCTTTCTAGTGGATCGACATTGTACCCAACTCCGTTGATCACCTGCATTCACCCAAAACACCTGATCAGACATCTCATACATCAAAAATCATAAACATAAAAAAATTTATACACCCCTCATCCTGCACATAGTGCGCGGCTCTCCCCCATACAGTTGTGCACTAATGCACAACTATTCTTCAAACCGTTGCGTACTAATGCATAGTTGTCACACCCATAGTTACGCATGAGTGCGTAGTTTTCCTTGATACAGACACGCATCCAATGCGTGCATGTATGTCAAACCTACGCGCCTAGATGCACAGTTGTTACCTACACAGTCGCACATTATGCACGGGGTTTCCCATCACAACTGCACATTTGGTAATGCGTGACTGTTTTAAAAAGACCCGCACATAATGTGCAGTAAATCGAGTTTTACCCACGCACACATGCACGGGTATTCCTCCTTTTCCCATGCACTAGTGGGAACCTACCTCAAAAACCCCCTGTACGACCCTCCATACAATTCCTAGCTACCCTCCCCAAACTTCAAAAAGTGCAGGACGATCAGGTTACTAACCTATCTCTCACAACTCCCGGATCGATAGCCCCATGCTCCCATAATCTCCAAATAACCTCACAGCTCTCTCGCCATATCAATAATAGTTTCAAGTGCAAATGAGGTGGCATTATGGGCCTACCATCCATATATAGGCCCTTTTTCATAAATTCCACATTCTTTTACAGGAGCCCAAAGCCTTCATTTTCCAATCCATTCTCATCCATGAGATCCTGATCCAGCCATCTACACAATCACATTCCTTGGGTTATCATCTACACGTTTCCCTGGAGGATTATTTTTCTCACGCCACGTTCAGGTATTCATGCTAACCTTTAGTTTGATCAAATAGTTGTTATATGATATTTATCATCAGATATTTTTCACATCAGGTATTTGGTTTTTTTTTTTTTGTGAAGGTACTTGTTAAGCAAGCTTACAACCCCTTCAGGTATATGTTCAACATTGGCATCTAATTACTCCCTCTGTAAATAATTGCATATCCCAGTCACACCCTCTGACATTTTCCTTTAGGGTCCCTACATTCATATTTGCAGTACCTTCACCCATGCTACATTTTGGTACTATCAATTGGTATCACTCTTGCCCACATGAGTTGTCCCATTCATAGTCCCCCTTTGCAACTTGAAACTCATGATGATTACACCCCCTAGGATTGGGAGTCCCAATAGTTTTTTTCACTTCCGAGAATGAACCCCATATTTCTTCTTATCATATTGCTAACCTTCCCAATGGACTCTCCGATCATATCATCCTACATTTGGTTCTTTTGACTGCCTCACAGTTCCATTATCCCTACATCTCATCCACCATCAATTTTCCCATATGTAGATTGTCCTCCATCCATTTACCTAATACAGAGACCCACCCATGGGACCCCCACCCTCCACCAGTTCTCTTTCACAAACTTGTGCCTTAAAACAGAACAAGCCATTTTCACTGGGGCACTCATTTCTGTAACTATATGCTCAACCCAAATTATTCTTTATTTCTTTGGTAATTGTATAAAGCCCTTGTTTCCATAATTACATAGATTTTTTAGTCGTCATCCCCGATGGCCTCCTTTTACCTGGAAAATAAACCCATGTCTCCCTTGGTTGGGGCATCCACCCTTTTTTTTTTACAGGTATTTTTGAAAAACCCCGAATATCCCAAATCCATGTAACCATGATCTCTCAATTTTCCCACCATTTTATCCTCCAGCATATTTTAACCCCATGTCTAGTCATCCCCCTGACACTAGATCCAGTTTTACGATTGTTGCCACTCATCCCTCAACACCCCAACCAAGGGAAGTCTTGAGTCCCATAGCATCTTGAATTTGTCCATGTTACCCATCAGTACTTGACATCATCTATTACTCATTGGATTTCAAGAAGCCCTTTGCTTCTTGACATCGTGTCTCCCTTCCTATCGACATCAACACAGTTTCCAAAAGGGCGACAATATCTTGACTCTCATTACCTTTTCAATGATGAGTCTTAAACGACATAAAGGGAGTTATCATTTATTTTTTATTCCGTTGACCCCCATAACATTCAACTTCAACAAACTCTCATGTTGAGGTGGGTCTTACTATGAGACCATTGTAGCTTTCCATACTAGTTGAAGACCTCTGAATTTGATAGGCCATCAATGCCTATGAGTCATCGACACTTCTTACCATCATTCATTACTCGATTCAAATCCATCTCACCATTTAGGACTGTCATTTGTCATTATCAACTGCCCCCAAGAGTGCTGCAACTATCTACATCATCATAACTCTTCAGTTACAGTCCCACATTTTGGTTTCATGACATGAGCATGGGGCATGCCAACCTCATTTGTATATAGATTTTATTTTTTCTTCCTAGAGAAAGGTTTCATTCCCATAATTTTCCCTCTCCTTCTGGTGGACCTCTCTTGTAGTTCATCTCTTCACTCTTCCTTACAAATGGCACTCTCAGAAAAAGAAACATTGATGTATTTCGGCTATACGTATGTTCCTAAACTCACACATCAGGGGGCATCTATTATCACTGAAAAATCATTCACAGCATTACAAAAAATGGTGGAAGAAAGACATCAATGCCAACAACAATTAGTACACCTACAAAACCAAAATCCATTAAAAAGGCATAAAACTATATACTTGGTTCAAAAATCAAAGTGCACAAATTCACCAAAGGAAGCACGTGCACTGTGCACAGAATGTGTGGGCCAACACAACCCTAATCGCACACTGTGCACAATATGCGTGACTATCTATGAGAAAACCCACACACTTTTCATGAATGATGCAATTAAGAATCTTGTCGGCTTCTCAACCACTTCCAGTCCGACCCCCAACATAATTTGACACTCAAATCTGAGCGAAATCTAGCCTGGAGGTTGGTCAAGGGCTAGAAAGTGCCCGAAAAGGCCACTTGTTCACAATATGAACCAATTGTATCTTTCCATGAATGGACACTATAAATATATGCCATGGGTGTGCTAAGAAAGGAATAAATTCAAGGTATTGTTATGCTGCAAGAATTCTTCTTGGAGAATCCTCTTTTCTCTTTGAATCATTCAAGCACTATAGAAATGGCCATTCCACTCACCTCTTAAGAGGATTGGAATTGTATTTTTTCACCATTGTCACTTGCCATTGTATGAAGAGAAGAGCTCTCTATTAGGGAACTCAATATCCCTCCCAAGGAGGAAGAGGGATTCATAAGTCCCTTCCTTTCTCTACGGTACTAGCCTATCAATACATTGATCCATTGGTAGCTATATGATTTTCGTTTTTCGTTTTCCATGGTTCTAGTTCTTGCAAGATTCTCTAACATCTATTTTTTTTTTTTTAATTTCTATTTCCTTTTTTCATGTGTATTTGATTATCTAATCAACTCACAAACCTCTATCTTGTTTAGCTGACTTAACTAGGCAAGTAAGTGTTGTGTTTTTTCTCATCCATGTGAAAAACCCAACACAACAACATCATCAACCATACAACATGCCAACCATTTACCTCAAACAAGTGTCATTACACTCGTGATATTCCTCTATCATAAACCAGTTCCAAAAACCATATGCCAAGAAATGTATCTCAACCATCAAGCGTCAATCATGTACCATATACCATCAACAAGTACATCAACCATGCACCAAACATGTATCACCACTTGTACCATAGCAAGTGCATAAACCATGCACCAACCTCAACAAGATGAACCACAATAAAGATATCCATACACATATGCCACATCATCCATAAACAATGTGCTAGTGATACTACTAGCAAGTGCCTCTAACAAACAATCGAGTTTGTACCAATAATGCATCAATTGTATATCAATCTATGACTCATCAATGATGTACAATATCACCACCTAATCAACTCATCAACTACATATCCCAATATGTAGCTCAACCATATGAAAAATACATAGACCAAGACATCAAAAAAATATGCTTCTAACAATACATCACAATATATGTCAATGGATCTCACGTATGTACTTGCTAGGCACTATAAAATAATCTACCTCAAAACCATTAACTACATCAAGTACTAAGCAACCAATAGTATCTCTAATCATGTATCAAGAGTGTCCCTCCATAGATCAATCATATATCTCCAACTAGCATCACATCATCATGATGTACTTCATAAACAAAGTGCCATAACCTCACTAATAAAAAAATTAACATAACCAACACTGTACCTCAACAAAATATTCCTCAATCCAAAAACTAGGAATAGTACCATGCATCCAAAATATACCTCAAACATATGCTCCAAATCTAAACCATATATCATCACATCAAACACACATACAAACATGAAAACCTGAAGCATATCATCTTAGACCCTGCACAAACTATGATGTACCATCAAACCATCCTGCCACTCATTTGTACACCCCTCTTTCTAAGGGTTTTATCTCAAAACTCACATATGTACGTGAATTTTCTTCAGACAGACTGCGTATATACGCGAATTTTCGGACAAGAGCCTGTGTATCCACTTCTGAAAGTTTTCTGGTTTCTCAGAACTTGTACTCTGAGCTTCCATCTTTTCAACATTGTCTTCCTTCCAAGTTTGATGCACTCTTCTTTCCATATTATATGAAGAACTCCTCATTGACTTTCTCCTTGAGTTGTGACAATCCTAAGCTTTGTAACCAAACCCACTGTCGTTGTAACATATCATGGTGTGACAATGAGAAGCAATGTGTCCCACTTGATTACATCTCCAACATGTTAGAATGTTATGGAACCTTCCAACATCTTTCCTTGCATAATGTCTGCAATCCAAAGCCTTGTGACCATATTCATTACATGAGAAGTAGTGATGATGAAAATCATTTTCATACCTTTTCCTTGGTGTCCACCTTGAAGGTGTCTCTCTTTTGAATTTTCTTTGAGGTGTAAATATGGCTTCTGGGTGTCTTCCTTGCTCTATTCTTCTGAAAGATTACTTGCTTTGTGTAGGTTCTTGACTTGAATCTTTGCTTCCACCTTTTGATAATGAAGGACTTAGCTCATGCTTCTTAGAAGTGCTAGTTTCAAAGTGTGCAACTTTATTTTTGTATCCAAGACCTCATTTATCATTTGGTGTTATTTTACTATCCAGGATTTCATCCAATATTGTTGAGTTGTTCATGAACGTTTTTTACTTCTTTGCTTTCCTTCTAAGATCAACAACGTCTTCTTCCAGCTTATTGCATGATTATTCCTTTTCATTTACTTGATTCTTCAATAGTTCTTCTATCCTTTTGGATTCTTCAAGTTGGGTCTTTATATTGACATTGACTTCTCTTGTTTCTTTAATCTCTTCAAGGCTTTTTCTAAGCTCATCATTTACCTTCTTTTTTTCTTCTGCTTGACTAATTATTTCATTATTTAGTCTCTTGATCTCTTCTTCTTTTTCTTCTAATTGGGTCCTTTCCTTGGTTTCACTTTCTTCTTGTTTCTTGAGAATTTGTCTCAGTTTCATGGTAAGCCTTTGCTTATTTTCTAGGGCTTCCTTAGTGTATTTTTAAAGATACTCAAAAGAAATTGAACCATATCCTATTTCCATGATAACTTCTTCTAAATAATTCATAATTTTATTTTGAATCTTCAATAAATATTCCTCTTCATCTATAAGATAATTGTTAGTTGATTCTACAAAAACTACTTCTAGATATTATTATTCAATTGTAGGGGAACATTCAACTTCATTTCATTTAGGAGTATTGCAATCATAAGATTTTGGAGAGTCTTTACCTTCATTGATGACTCATTCTTGATATGCCTTCTCTATATTCAGCCATACGTCCTTGACAAAGGTACATTTTCCTATGATTTCTTTAACATAACCTGAGAGTCCATTTAAGATGGTCTTGAATGCTACTACATTATTCTTCATTGCTGCAAATTTTGATTTATTATTCAAAGGAACTGGTCCAACAACAATTGTATCCCAAACACATGTTCCTTTTGACTTCAAAAACCCTTTCATGTTTATTCTCCATGTTGAGTAATATGTCTCATCAAATAATGGAACTTCATTGTTATGTTCATTCATTTTTATGTCCATGGATATCCTTCAAGCTTGTAAGGCTTATAGTGAAGGCATGCTCTGATACCATTGTTTAACACACTGATCACACTGAGAGGGGGGTTGAATCAATGTAGGGATATTTTTACACTTCTTTCAAAATTTTAGTTAGAAACCACTTCAAACATATTATTCATTCATACTTAACTACTTGCATGTATCAAAAACATTCATCAATAAAATAGAACTATAAACCATCACCATAATAAACCCCAAGAACACCAGATATATGTGTAATATTTTTGTATTATGTGTTACATGAGACTACAATCTTTGGGTTTTATCTGCAACAAATGAAAAGAGAAACAACTCCAAAAGAGAACCAACTCTAAATACAAGACTCATCTTGCAGATCTCATAACCAACTGAGATGTGAGGAGTCAAATCCCCAAGTACAAGACCCTTCTTGTATACATAAATCAATATTCCAATAGGTACGCGGCCTTCCTATACTGCAGCACACGTATGTATGTATCATTTCCTCTATCAGTCTGCGTACACCTCCAGAAAACTAGGACATCCATTCTTCGACACTTTTGAAACTTTCCTGCCTCGATCACATCCACCAATAACATGTCACTGCATCCAACCTATCACTACAACCAATCTGTGTTGTCCCAACCACAAAAAAGTATACACCATCAAACAACCTATGCATGTTCTCATGCATACATCGTAACACAACATAGATATCCCTCAACCATATCATAATAAAGCCACTCAACCAACCACCCAACATGTACCATATCCAAACATCATAACAACCATACAAATAATGCTTCAAGAATTCACCATATCATGAGTAAATCTAAGTATCAAGACAACATATAACCATACCATAACTTCTGTAGCAGATCTGAACTTGTAGAAAGATATCCTGGGAACTTGCTTCAAACTTCAGGAACTTGACAATAGCATCTACTCAAGATTTTCTTGGCCTTTTCAAATATATGTGACATGTGATTATTTAGAAAGAATGTGTACGTGACATGTCCTTCTGAAACCCACGTATGTATGTGACCTGGCCCACTAAGGTTTTCTAAACCTCCAAAAATTTCGTCGTCAAACTTCCTTGCTACCTCAGACTCATGGAACTTCGGATGTGTCCATGAGTACCTGCAATGAACCTTTCACCAAAAATAGATCTTCAATATACTAAAAATATTTATCCCCATAAGAGACCCTTGATTTCTTATTTATACTTCTCCAAGTAGCTTCCTCTAGGTTTTATTATCTAACCAACTTCCTTCGTTAGGGGCTAACCCACTTCTAACCACTTTTTCCACTTGCAACCTGTTAGCGATATTTCTTGCTAAGGGGGTCAGAAATCAAATGAATGGGTTAAAACCCACTTGTCCAAGGTTTTGGGCGACATGATGCCCGTGGTAAACAGTAAGCGAGATCGGGCGGTCAAGATGAGCGCGCCCGGATCAACG
>ML780653.1:299914-335637 GCA_009831015.1 Picea engelmannii | reverse complement strand
TAATCTGTTGCACACCTGATGTTTGTAATAGATCATTGCGCTCTTCTTGCGTAAATCTTCCACCTACTCGCCTTTACTACGACCCACTGTTTGGAGTTTGTCAGGACCTCACTCTTTCATGCATGCCTGGTCTGGTTTCTGAGCTGATACAATGCTGTTTTGAGTTTCCCTCCATTTGATCACCCTCTAAAACAAACCGTGACATTAAATCTGATGGGCTTCGGGCTCTGCTCCTGCTAGTAATCCAGGAGTGACTTCCGAAAGCCAACACAACCATTTTATCCACAAATTGTAAACTCTCCACTTCTATTTGAAAATAATTTATTTATAATTGTTTTCTTGTTGCAACCACTTAACCCATGACTAATCACTTTGACTGGTCAACTTACTCTAGGAGCTTCTAGAATAATTTGACTTATTTGACCTTCTAGGGGCTTCTAGATAACTCATGAGGGTTCTCCAACTTCACATGTCCATAACTCTCTAACCGTGAGGACTTATGTAGCGTTCCACATATCACCGGAAATGGCATGATGAACACTATCCCTATAGAATAATATCACTTGCAAATTCACTAATATTCATTGCATTATTCCTTTACCGAACTTGGGTTTCTTAACCACACTGATGGGATTACTCAACCACTTAACCATTTGGACTTCACAAAGAATCTTCCCATGAGGGATTTCACCATAAGGGGACCACTTTGGATTTCATCCATTTGGTTATTCCTATCAACCATGACATGACGTTAATGATACACATCACTATGACACCACATGACATCAACGCTTTGACATCAATTACATCAATGAAAACATAATCAATACATCAATGATACAAACAAATCACTATGACAATACTTGACATCAACCCTTTGACATCGATCCCTTGAAATCAATGAAAACATAGTCCGGCGTATTTACCAAAGGACCTTCCTCTAGGATATAACCCCTAGATGAAGCTACTTGGAGAAGTATAAATAAGAGAGCAAGGGTCTCTTATGAGTATGAATTATTTTGAATCTATTGAAGATCCATTTTGTGGTGAAAGGTTCATTGCAGATACTCATGGACGCATTCGAATTTTCGTAAGTCTGAGGTAGAAAGGAAGTTTGACGGTGAAAATTTTGTAGGTTCAGAAAAATCAATGCCCTAGTTTTTTGAAGGTGTACGTAGGCTTACAAAGGGAAGGACATGTACATACACGTGCTACAATATAGGCATTTCACATACATACATGAGATGCAATATAAATATGTTGCGTACCTGTTGGAGGATTGGTTTCTATCTACAAGTTGGGTGTTGTACTTGGGAATTGGATTCCTCACATCTCAGTTAGTGTTGAGATCTACAAGTTGAGTCTTGTATTGAGAGTTGGTTCTCTTTTGAAGTAGTTTCTATTTTCAGTTGTTACTGATAAAACTCAGAGATTGTAGTCTTCTGTAACACATACTACAAAACTATTACACATATATATGGTGTTCTTGGTGTTTACTATGGTGATGGTTTATAGTTCTCTGTTATTGATTAATGTTGTTGATACATGCAAGTAGTTAAGTATGAACGAATGACATGTTTAAAGTGGTTGCTAACTAAATTTTTGAAAGAAGTGTAAAAAGATCCCTACATTGATTCACCCCCCCACCCTCGCTCTCAGTGTGGTAAGTGTGTCCAACATCCCAACCCTAAAAATGATAATAGTAGAGGTGATATCACTTTTATTGCTCTCCTATCTGCTCATTTACCCTTTCTTGTCACACTTCTTTCGTATTTATACTTTTCCTTTTCTACTTATTGGATTCATTCTTATGTTATCTTCTCGGCTTATTGTTGGTTCTCGATTCTTTTGACATTTTTCTACTTCTTTTCCAACTGGCACATAGTTCATTTGACTACTTCCACTGTCATTACACTTTTAGTTATCCCTCAATACTTCTAACTATTTATATTGCTTTTAATATTTTAGGTCGCATGTGGTGTTTTCCCAAAATTTTGGCATTTCCAAAATGGAGGGCCCAACATAGGCCGTCCTCCCTAGTTTTCCCATGATGTTCTAGTCAAAAGAAGTTTTGGATGCTATCAAGAACAAAATTAGAAGATTTGTTGAGTTAGCAGAGAATTGTATAACAAAAATTGATCATTGATGTGTGGATAAATGTTGAAATTGAATTTTGGGATGGTTTGGTGGAGGATGTTGAGTTGGTATTTCATGGACACAAATCGACGAAAATTGTAGATTATTGGTGGATTCCATTCTGATGCTATGATTGTAAGTAGGTAGGCCACCTCTTGGACCAATGCGATAGGAATCCTCGAGGGTTGAAGTTACAAAAAATGACATGGGTTCAAAAATCTCCTTCGCAGGATAATAAGCTTACAACTCAGGAGGAAAATATTTTGGATTCGTGTACAACAAAAAAAGTGGATGTTAGTACTTCCCCATTGGCACTGAATCCCATAGGTATGAATACTAAAACCCTTCCTGATATGAACATAATTAATCATGTGTTTTTAATGGCAGATGTTGTATTGTCGGATGATGTACAAAACATGGTTTCCCTCTCCACTAATGAACCTACTTCAGCCACTGCAATAGCCTCTAATAATATTCTCCCTAGCCCTACATATTTGAATTACCTTACCTCCCAACCCGATTCACTATCTGCCCCCGCCCCCCCCCGGCCCGCTCGACTGTGTCATTTTTAGAATCCTCTTCTTCTAAGTTGGACTCCTCTTCATATCTAGAAGTAGATCAAACTGACATGATAAAGGAGACTCATTGTAAAAAGGAGGACAATAGAAAGGATTATGAGCTTTGATCAAGGATCAAATCCTCCTAGGATGACATTTGTAAAGGTGGATTGGTGAAGGATTTCCCTATTATTGGACATGTTGGAATAAAGTCTCTCCTATCTAAGGCTCAACAAAGAGAAAAATACAACATAAAACTAGGTAGAAAAAATGCCATTAAGGGGGTCCTTGGAGCTAAAAATTCCCCTCTATGGGTTCAAAAATGATAATCCTATCACTTAATACAAGAGGATTCTCTACAAGAATTAGAATCTAAAATAAGCTCCATTTTCATTCAAATGTTTTAGGTGTCTTTTCTGAGGAAGAGCTTGTATCCTTAAGATCACTAGAAGTTTCCAAAAGAGAATTGTTGGCTCAGGAACATGAGTTATGGTGACTAAAAAGCATATCCATATGGATTGAATAGGGGGACAATAACACCAAATTCTTCCATCAATTGGAAAACTTTAGGAAAAATATCAACTCCATATGGGAAATTGAAGATAGAGAAGGGAATATGGTGAATTCCTTCAAAGGGAAAGCGAAAGAAGATGTCCATTACTTCAAAAATCTATTTTTTGAATCTCTAGGATGCCCCATTCTTGAAACCTTGGATGTTTTGAATTTGTTCCCTCAAGCTATTTCAAATGAAGTGAATGAATTTTTGGATGTTGAAGTATCTGAAATGGATTTCTTGGGGGATTTATCCTCCATGCAAAAATGTAAGAGTCATGGTCTTGTTGGTTATATTGTTGAATTCTACTTCAGATTTTACGAACTATTAAAAGAAGACATCCTCAAGGTGGTGAGAGAGTCTCAATGTATGGGTTGCATGAAGGTGTATTTAAATTCGACTTTTATATGGCTCATTCCAAAAAAGAAAGATTCTCACTCTTTCAAATATTATTTCCCTATATCATGTTGTAATGTTATCTACAAGTTGGTCATGAAAATAATTTCAATGAGATTAAATCCCATTCTAATTTCTATCATCTTAGAAGAACAGTTTGGTTTCCTTCAGAATAGGAAGATCCATTATGCGGTGGCCCTAACCCATGAATCTTTACATTCAATAAAAACATGGAACATCTAGGCCATAAAATTAAAGATAGAATTATCCAAGGTCTATGATCGAGATAGTTGGACATTTATCAGACTATGTCTCATTAAGTTGGGCATGAGTCTAAAAACTATTAACTGGATCATGGGATGTATATATTTAGTCAATTTTGTGGTCCTTATAAATGGGATCCCTTCTACTTTTTTCAAGGCTAGAAGAGGCCTCATACACGTATTTTCACAATCTCCTCTTATTTTTCTTCTAGTTGTAGAATCCATAAGTAAATTGATACAACATGTTATATCTTTAGGTGATAAGAGGGGCGTCGAGATCTCCAATCTGATGACCATTGCACATCTTTTATTTGTTTATGATATACTTATTTTTCTTGCTCGTTCATGTTCCAATATTTCAATTATGAAAAGAATAATCTCTTGATTTGAACTAGTCATAAACATGAAAATTAATGAAAGGAAATATGTTATTACATCATGTAACATGTATGATCCAATTAATACCTTCTTTTTGTCTCATTTTAATCTTGTGCATGCCCTTCTTCACACTAGGAGGTTTAGACCCATGGTTCATCCATAGTTGATGAACAACAAACCCAAAGCACCGACATATCAATCCTCGACCAAGGCCGAGGAAGTTTTCACCCAAGGTGCTAAGATGATCATAGAGACCATAGGGTCTTGTGATGGAGATGAAGGGTTAAACATGCCAGAAGCTACTACAAGTCACATCCATGCAACTCATGTATGATAGACTCTTTTAGAACTAAGAATTAAAACAATACACATACATGCTTAAGTCATACATAACAGACACATAATGGATTTGAACTGTCATAGATTTATTACTGGAAGCATTCTATCCTATCAGAGATACACATTGCACAGGAAATATCAATATGATAAACATAAACTTCATATCTTTGATATCCAAAACATCGGAGTTACAATAGACTATGCCTGGAGACTTTCTTGGGACTCAAAAATATAAAAAACACAAGATTATATTCAAAACATTACAATATTACAACAGGCTCTGAGAGATCAAGATTGATAGCTAATCTAACTCAAAAATTCTCTCTATCCATAGATAGCCAACCCTCCTTCTAATCTTAGGGATTCTTTTTATATCTTTCTCTCTTGGGGAGTGCTATCTCTTTTTTCTCTTCTCCACTTGCTTGTCTGATACAACTGCCTCACACACTTCTAGTTCCTGCCAACACTCCATGTAGAATCTCTACATCAAGGGAAATCTTAACCACCTGGACAACGTATCTTATGGCCGCCCCACGTCTTCGTATGATACTGGAAATAACCATTCGGGAAGATTTATCGATGGTTCCATTCTTGATTTTGGTGGGCATCTTATTTCTTTCTGGCACAACTGATAAAACTAGGACCGAGGCATACCTGGTAGTATTTAAAGTTGGTGTGCTACTAACAAAACCTGGTCTAGTGTGCACTCTATGTCATTCCTCGTGCATTTCCTTGGGTGTGCACAAAACTATGGAATAAGCACGCACAACTTTGTTTGTTTGCAAGAGCAAAACTGAACCCAAAAATTTGGGTGCCAATAGGCCCCCACCACTATTATTTGGCTTGTCCTCAAGCTAGCTACTGCATATTTTTCGGGTGGATAGTGTGAGAAAAAGAAAATCATCATTCTTCAGAACATTTTTACTTTCATTCATTCATTAGAACTATAACCTTCATTGGTGCATGTGGAGGTGAATGAGGGATATGTTTAAAGTCCCCCCTCAAGAACCAATTTCTAAAGAGAAGTGAATTTCCCTAAAGAGAAAGCATCATTCTCGGATTTTTTTGTTGGAATGCGATGACCAGGACGTCTTTGTCGCTCTACTTCTGGGGTGTTGCGGTTGGATGATAAGATGGATGAGTAGGGTTAACAGGACCGATATCAACTAGATGTATTGGCGTGAACGTGCTGGTTCTGGGGGAGGTTGCAATGATGATGGGGGGAGGGAGGGAAATGGGCAGAACGTTGAATAGGGCCTTGTCCTATCAACAAAGGGGATGAAGCATGATGAAAAGATAACCGGGTTGGATGGATAGGATAGACCATGATAAGAGAACAAGATAAATGTATTGAAATGAGAAACAAAGTCATGAATGGAGATAGGAAAGAATTACTTCAGTGAGATAGTCAGGGTCATGATATATAGAGGTGGGAAGGGGAGGAAGGGGGAAGCAAGAATGTGAAGGAGGGTAGGGCTTTGAAGGACAAGCAGAGAGTGAAGGTCAAGGTATAGGATGGGGATATTGATATTTTATATCGATGGTACTAAAGAGGTTTATGGGAGAAGGGGAATTTTCAACCCATGGTGTACATGGGGCATGTGTGAATGGCTCAAATGGTATTATTTTCCCTTTTCGGAGTGGAAGTGTCATAAACGTCACCAGCACCCATGTGACTTAGTATGAAGAAGATTGTGGAAATATTGATGATCTGTACCTTTTTTCAATTGATTGATACTGCCTATGGGAATAACATAAATTCTTTTACTGTCAATATTTAAATTAGGCTAACTATGATCTATGCTAAATATTTTACAATCTACGCTAATATTACTATGTCTATTTGGAGGGTTGTCGAAATATTAAATGGTAGTTGACCCTTGAGGGCCATAGTATACTTTTAACATGCTACTATTAATGAGACCTTTGATTTGTTGTCCTTGTAAGGTTTCCAAATTGGCAGCACATGCTTTACTGATGTAGACTAGACAGAATGGACCCAGTCACTACATGCATAGCTTCCTAAGATGCTACAAATATTTACTTTCATATAAAAAAACTAAAGATCCTGGCTGAAGGATTTTCTGGAAGATGTTATGGTCATTCTAGGCCTTCTATCTCTCTTTTTCCACCACATGAATGAATCATGTCATTATTCTGTCTTCCTCGAGTTCCAAAATCTCATCCAACCTGTGTTGGAGGGACCGATCATCGATCATCTGAGTTGCGAGGGTGACCTATAGGCTAGGGACAACAAATTATAGCGATACAATCGCTTCATTTCCATATACTAATCTGAACAATGTGCACTTAGTCAGTCATTTGCATGTTTTTCGGTAATCCCATAATACCGCAAGGATACATTGATCCCAATCATCACACTTCACATTAAAAAATTTGGTTAAATCATGTTCTAAAATTTTATTAAAAGATTCAACCATAGCATTAGCTTGAGGATGATAAGGATTTCTCTTCTAGTGATGGATCATGAACTCTTGAGTGAGGTTTTGGATAGCCAAGTTCAAAAAATGTGGCTCGTGGTCGCTCATCAATACCCTTAGACATACGAATATGGTAATGATTTTTCCAAAAATAAAGCGCACCGCAGTTTCTGTTGCACAATTCTTGACTGGTGCTACTTCAGACCATATTGTAAGATGTTTTTTATAGTAATAATGTATCTTTCCCTGGTGCGACATGCGTGAGGATTGATGGGCCCAACAAAGTATATTCCCATTTTTTGAAGGGATCAAGTGCAATTATTGGGAATATTGGAAGCTCATCTATGCGGCTCGGATTGCCAACTCATTGACATACGTCGTAGTGTTTGTTGTAGTCTTTAGAATCTGCGAAGAGGGAGGGCCACTAGAGCCCAACGCGTAGGACCTTACACACAATATCCTTACCAACTTTATGGCCTCCAACAATACCTTCATGTGACTCATATAGGAGGAAGTCCCATTCATGTTCTAGAGCACAAGGACGTATGGTTCCATACGCACCCAATTTGTATGATTGGTCAGCAATCAAATGATAATCAACACTACAGGTCACTAGTTGGAAACGTTGCACAGAAGTATATTTAGTAGGAGCTTGGATGGTGACAAGGAATTATGTTATTTTGGCCAATTCATCTGGCACTACTTCCACTTGGAAGAGCTATGCATTTGGACGTCCATCGTCAAGGCTCTAGGTAGCTTCCCCAATCTGAATCTTGGATAGGTGTTCTGAGCCAACAATGTGTTTTCTCGGCTTAACAACGACTTTGAAGTCAAATTCTTGAAATAGCAACAACCATCGGTATATTAGGCCACCAAACACAAGTTTTTTTACTAAGTACTCGAGGGTCGAATGATTAGTGAAGAATTTGAAGATGGACCCCAATAGGTTTTGGTGGAAATTTTGCAAGGCATATACCATAGCTAGGCCATCACGCTCGGTTGTAGTGTAATTTATTTAGGAATTAGATCATTTCTGGCTAGCAAAGTAGACCAGATGACCAATATTTCCCTCCCCTGGTTGTGCTTGAACAACACTAAATGAAATAGATGGGGCATCGACATGGACATGGAAGAGCTTCAACCAATCTTGAAAAATCAAAATGGGCACAATAGCTAGTTTTTATTTTAGGGTATCGAAATTTTGTTAGCATTCTATTGACCATTTTTATTTAATATCCTTGTGCATCAACCTTTCCAAGGGGGGTGAAATATGAGAATAGTTTTAGATGAACCACCTGTAGTACCTTGTATGCCCCAATGTGGCACACATTTCTTGAACTGAAGTAGGGGCCACCATATCCAAGATTGAGGCAATGTTAGATGGGTCCACTAGTGAGCCATCTTTGCACACAACATGACCCAACAAAATACCAAAAGGTGTACAAAAGATGCATTTCTTCAAATTCAAAGAGATATGTAGCTGGAAACAATGATCCAACATTAGTCGAAGGTATTTCATGTGTTCTTTTAAAAGACTGAACACAATCCAACCGTCTAAGTATACTTCAAGAAATTTGTGGATAAATTCTTTGAATGTTGCTACCACTATCTAAGAAAACACTATGAGGGAATTATTTAAGACAAAAGGAATGAATGTGTATGAAAATGACCCCCATTCAATAGCAAAGGTGGTTTTTTCCTAATATTCTTTTGTCATCAAAACTTGATGATATACGAAGAACCCATCTATTAATGAGTAGGCCTCGCAACCTCTAACATTTTCCAACACCTCATATGTGAAGGGTGTTGGGAAAGGATAATGGACGCGGGATGCATTCAAATTCCTGAGATCGACAAAGATCCAAATTTCCTGGTATTTTTGGGTTGCAAAAACATGGGGATAATCCAATCAGACTATTCTATAGGGACGATGATCCCGACATCCAACATTCGTTCTAGATCTTTTTTGTACCTTTTCTTTGTACTTAGGATTCAAGTGGTATGGTATTTTCTTGACTGGTTTGGCATCGGGTTTGAGTGTAAGTTTTAAACCTGTGAAATAAAGCAATGCATATAGATTCTTGAGCAAAACAAAAATTAAATAATGGCTCATTCACATAGTACACAAAGATTTATACTGGAAAACCTCAACCGGGAAAACCTTTCTTATATTCATTATATCGAATTTTACCATTCACCATACAATATATACAATGTTTTTAGGTATTCCATAGATACCAAAATCCTAATCCCTTAATCCAGGATAAATTTAGAAAACTGCTAAAAATAGCAAAAACCGCCCCAATTTTTTTTTTGAGGCGTTGCCTCAAACCCCATTGGCCCTGGGCTACCGCCCATTGCAGAACGTTGTGCGTAACTAGGGGGGCCATACCTGCCCCCCCCCTAGGAAGCACCCAACATACACGACACAAATATCACTACTAGAGGGATCGTCAGATGCAGTTGTTGAACCTGATGCACCCAAACACACACATGCAAAGAATGTAACATATACCCAACATTCTCCCACTTGTTGTTTTCTTTGCATCCAGGAGTGCACAGGGTTATATAGTCAACAATCCAGGGCAGCAATTCCCATTGTTACTTTACACCAGAAGAACTTTTCTGTGCTCAGAGACTTTGTCAATGAATCTGCAACATTCTTCAAAGTGTCAACCTTTTCCAATAACACTTCTTTTCCTCAACCATGTCTCTCACAAAGTGATACTGAACATCAATATGCTTTGTCTTCGAATGATAAGTTGGTTTCTTTTCCAGGAATATTGCACTCTGACTATCACAATCTAATCTCAGTGCTTTTTGTACCAACCCAATACCTGAACACAATCTCTGTAACCATATTGCTTCCTTTCTTGCATGAGTGGCTTCCATGTATTCAGCTTATGTATTTGAGAGTGCCACTACAACCTATCTTTTGCTCATCCAACTGATTTCTCCTCCAAATAGGTTAAACACATACCCACTTGTAGATCTTCTGCGATCCAGATCTCCAGACGAGTCTTCATCAACAAAGCCATGTATGTCCACCACTTTGTCCAATCTTGGTCTTCCTTGGTAGCACAATCCATAATTGGTAGTGCCACGCAAATACTTGAAGGCCTTCTTCATTGTTGTCCAATTATCCTTCCCTGGTTTTGACATATACCTGTTCAAAACTCCCACTGCATGTGCAATGTCTAGTCTAGTACAGACCATTGCATACATCAAACTGTCAACTAGACTGGCATACAGAACATGGGACATTTACTCTTCTTATTCATGTGTCTTGGGACACTGATCTGTAGATAAATTTACACCTATAAGAATAGGAACCTTGATCGGTTTACTTCCATGCATATTAAACCTCTGCAATATTGTCTCAACATATTTTCTCTGATTCAACCAGAGTTTTATGTTTGCACGATCTCTTTTAATCTCCAGTCCCATAATGAAGTTAGCAGCACCGAGATCCTTCATGTCAAATTTGGAGGATAGTTGCGATTTCACCTCCTTGATAACATCCATGTTATTTCCTACCAAAAACATGTCATCAACAAACAATACTACATAAATGAAGTGATTACCAACCTACTTGGAATATACACAATGATTAACCCTGCTTCTCACAAATCTCAATCCAAGGATGTATGTGTCAAACTTTTGGTACCACATCCTAGGTGATTGCTTCAGACCATATAGTGACTTCTTTAGCTTACAGACCAATTCTTTCTTTCCCTTCACTACAAAGCCTTCTAGCTACTTCATGTAGATTTATTCTTCCAAATCCCCATGTAGGAATGTTGTCTTCACATCCATCTGTTCCACTTCAAGATCAAAAGTAGTAGCAATAGATAAAAGAAACCTAATAGAAGTTAACTTAGCAACAGGAGAAAAAATCTCACCAAAGTCAATTCCCTCTACCTAGGAATAACCTTTTTCTAGTAACCAAGCTTTGTATTTCTCCACTTTACCTTTTGCATTAAACTTCTTCTTAAACAACCATTTGCTACCAACAAATTTTCTTCCAGCTGGAAACTCAACTATATTCCATGCCTCATTCTTATCCAAGGCATCCATTTCTTCAACCATGGCCTTCTTCCATAGTTTACTATCCTCTTAATTCACTGCTTCCCTGACAGTTCTGGGATCATCATCAGTAATAGATAAAGAAAAATTGGAACAAAAATCAGATGGACTATACCTTTTTGGTTGCATTCTTTCTCTCACTAATCTCCTCAATACTGGGGTATGAGGTTCTTCTTCTTCTACTGCTTCATCTTCTTCAGATGATTCAGATTTTTCATCATCCAAATCAATATCTATTTTCTCAGGTTCTTCTTTCCTTGGTAGGAATTCCTGTTTGGAAACATCTTTTACCTCTCTAAAAATAACATCCCGACTGTAAACAATCTTCTTAGTTTCTGGGTTCCAAAGCTTATAACCTTTCACACCATATTTATAACCAATAAAGATACACTTTTCAGCTTTATTATCCAGCTTACTCCTATTTTCCTTTGGAATCCACACTTTATTATAGAATAATCCACACTTTATTATAGAAACCCTTGAGGTAGGGAAACACCATACAATGGATCCTATTATGGAAGATATCCTCTCTTGTTCACTTGCCTCGTCAAGGGGGAAACCTCCTAATGAGCTTCAGCTCCAAACACAATACTTTTCTTCATGTCCCATTACATTTATTGAACCTCTTTATATAGTGCTACCATCACCTAAGAACATTCTAGAGGAGGAATCTTCTAGAAATAGAACCTTGTAAGAAGTCCTCTTACATTTATTATATCTAACTACTCATTTATTATATCTAACTACCATAGTGGACCTTATTTAATAATATAGTGGACCTAGTCCACCTTACATTGAATGGCCTCCACTATTATTATTATTATGGGCCCTCTGCCCCCCCCTCACTACCTCTCTAGCTACCTAACATTCCATCCCCTTTATGAAAGCGTTGTCCTCAACGCTTAATATACAACCATATACCAGGGTCCCATGGATAAGTGTGGACCATAGTGTTGAAGTAGACTAGAGAACTAAGGTCTCATTGAGAAATCAAAGCCACCATGTTGAAGTAGTCCAACTGCCATTGTAAACCAGGGTCCCATGTCCAAGTGATCATGTGAACTCCACACGGAAGATATCGGCACCCAATAACACACTGAAAATGATGCTCTCAATATTGACACCTATCATGTGGATCCAAATAAGAATATTCATCCACATAGTGGGAAAGGGTAAAAGTTGAATATGGAAGGAAAAATACCATTGTAGAATATGCAGGCTGGACGCTAGTAATCATAACTAGCTCTTGATGTGGGACATTGATTTTCTCTACAGAAGGTGGAGTAGAGTCATCAAATAAAATATGGAAGTGGTTGTCATCCCAAAAATGACAACTATCCAGATACCAATCATCGCAATAGGCCTCAAAATCATACCAAGCATATATTTCTTGATTATATTCATCCCCGATGTCTTTCATAAGAAATATCTCTTGCATGTTATCCAATGAATCTTGAATACTACAAAAACTATCATTGAGGACGTTTGTGAGGCCATCTACAGATTTATTCAATCTATCATTCAATGTGTCATACAATTGAGATTTGAATGCTTCAGTAATTTGTAGAATTTATTTGAGGATTTGAGAGGAAATAGCCATATAAGAACCCTCTGAAAATTTATGGACTCTGCAGTCCCTCTGTCGTCATGAAAAATGCCAAAAAATAGAACAATAAATTACGACAGAAAATCACGGCTTTTTCCAAAAAAACCCTGAAAAACTACTGAATTTAAAATGCTCATAACTTCACTTCCCGAACTCCGTTTCGACTGATTTTTTTTTGAAATTGGGTATTTTTCCAAGAGAAATTCAAATACCCAATTTTTTTTGCTAAATTCACCTCAAAAAGCTTCATATATGAACCTGAAGTGTGCCACCCTCTTTTTATTCCCTAGAAAATTTATGCAAAAAGAGGAAAACATTTCTTCCCTTCTTTGGCCAAGGAAAGTGCTCTAATACCAATTTTTAAGAACCAAAGACCTGAATACATAAATATATCAATAGATCCATAGATATACAAATATAATCACCAAAATAGATACCAAGAACAATATATAAGAACCCACACTTTATTATAGAAACCCTTGAGGTAGGGAAACACCATACAATGGATCCTATTATGGAAGGGATCCTCTCCTGTTCACTTTCCTCTTCGAGGGGGAAACCTCCTAATGAGATTCAATTGCAAACACAATACTTCTCTTCATGTCCCATTATATTTCTTGAACCCCTTTATATAGTGCTACCATCACCTAAGAACATTCTAGAGGAGGAATCTTCTAGAAGTAGAACATTGTAAGAAGTCCTCTTACATTTATTATATCTAACTACTCATTTATTATATCTAAATACCATAGTGGGCCTTATTTAATAATATAGTGGACCTAGTCCACTTTACATTGAATTCCCTCCACTATTATCATTATGGACCCTCTAGGCCCCCCCACTACCTCTCTAGCTACCTAACATATACTTTTAGAAGCACATATTGATTTCGATACATCTTGTTGATGTTTGTAAGTAGTGTTGGTTGATGCACATATTGGTGGTATTGTGCATATGGTTGAGATTTGTCTTGGTAATTTATTTTGGTAAATAGATCTGATGAGTTGATGATATTGACGAAACATGTTGATGTGACAGGTTGTTGTAACATGTTTTGTTGTGCATAGTTTATGCACTTGTGTTGGTACATATTGTAGGTATAGGTTGTTACAGGTTGTTGGTACATGTTGTTACAAGTTGTTTGGTGCAGGTTGATTGGTACAGGTTGTTACAGGTTGTTGGCATAGGTTGATAGTGACAAGTTGACAATGGTAGTGTTTTATTCAGTGACAGGTTGTCTACATTTGAAATTTATATTAAATGGTAGTTGGATGGGGAAAGGAAAGGGGGTTGTAGCCTCCTTCTAGTTAGTACCAGAGAATCGGGGAGTTGGAGCTTCCTTTAGGTTGGAGCCTGAGAACTAGGTGGTTGCAGACACCTTTCGGTTGTAGCCAGAGAACATAGGGGGTTGTATCCTCCTTCTTGTTGTAGCCAGAGAATTGGGGAGTTGGAGCTTCCCTTAGGTTGTATCTGATAAACTAGGGGGTTGGAGCCTCCTTCCAGTTGGAGCTAGAGAATTGGAAGTTGGTGCTTCCTTGAATGTAATTCTTAAATACATATAAGAAAAACATTTTGTGGTTTTCTACCGCATTGGGTTTCCATGTAAAGTACTGATGTACTGTGCATTGTGTGGATGTGTCTATTATTTTTTTGTTAGAAAAAAAGGATCACAAAGAAATACAATAAAATAAAAATGAGGAAATAAAACACAGAAGATACACAATACAATAGAGACACAGATACATGTGGTTCACCCAGTGTGGGATATGTCCACCAGAGAAATTGCCAGGTCCTTCCTTTATTATTATCCATCAAATGAAGGGATACAACCTACAACAGACCCGTTATAACTTCCTCTTCTTTCTCTCACAATATCCTCACTCAGAATACAATATTCACAATAATCCATAGCCGCAATACATTTCCCTCATAAAAGAGGGTTGTCTTCTAGGGAAAAAAACCCTAACATAACTTCTATTGTCAAATATGCGACCTTATAATGAACGATCCAGATTTGGAATGAAATTAAAATATACATTTACAAGGAATTTTTTCCTTCGGGGGCCCGCTTGCCCCCGGACCCTGTAGGGGGGGTAACCCCCTAGACTCCCTCGCGTGGAATGTACATTCTTCTGGGGTGTAAATTCTTCATGGGGTATAAACACACTTGAAAAAAAGACCTCTGAATCAGGAAGATAATTAGGCTCCACAACCAACATGTTTATTATGCATTGATGGATGCTAATGTTATATGATGCAATAACATATTAATGATCAACTGATGAACATTGTTGAATAATTTAAAGGAATATACATTGTGCTTAAAAAGGATTAATAAGTGGTATAAATTTATCATTAATTATTCAACCCCCTCTCAGTAATCCAACAATTGGTATCAAAGAGAGGTTCCTTCAAGAAACAATTTAACCACTTGAAGGTATAACGTGGAGAGAAATGGTATGTATAAAATGGAATACCACAGTTTTATGGACAAAACTATGCATTTTAAAGAAGAAGGATGAAAACATATGTACTAGAACATGGATTTGATGTTTGGTGATCAATGGTAGATGGATACAAAGAACCAACCATTCCTCCAATAGATAAAAATGGAAAGAAACTTGAAGGAAATAATTCAAAATCTAAAAATGTTATCCTGAACGGTCTAGTTGATTCAGTATGTGTCAAAGTTATGCATTGTGACTCCACAAGGGATATATGGGACAAACTTTAGAATTTTTATGAAGGAGACACCAAAGTCAAGGAAGAAAAGCTTCAAACTTACAAAGGCCAATTTGAACACTTGAATATGAAGGAAGATGAAAATATTGCAGCTTACTTTTTACGATTTGATGAAATAGTGAATGCAATTAAAGGACTGGAAGAAGAATTTGATGAATCTATAATTTCTCAAAAAGTAGTGAGATATCTTCCAATGATATTTGATCCTAAGATCTCAAAACTAGAAAAAAGAATGGATCTGGATTCGATAAACACATATGAGCTACATGGAATATTCACAGCCTATGAAATGAGAATAGAACAAGAAAATCTAGTTACAAAGGAAGCACCATTCAAAGAATCCAAGAAGAAAAATAAAAAGAGCAAGCAAAAGCCAAAGTCAGAATTTAGTTACAACAATGATTTAGAAGAAGATGAAGAAATGGAAAAATTCATAAGAAAGTTGTTGATTAAGGTTGGTTGTCATTGATGTCAAACCTTGAAGAAATCCCTGTAGCACAAAGGTTGGGTAATGAAGCCAAGATTGTTTGATGTAAAGATGACTCATTATTGTCTTATCATGGTTTATAATAAGTAGAAATGGATGAAATCCAAAGTGGTCCCCTTATGGTGAAATCCCTCATGAGAAGACGTTTTGTGGATTGAGTTATCCTAGAAGTATGGTTAGAGAACCCATACTTATTTGTGGAAAAATGAGATGAATGCCAGTGAATTTTTCAGTGAATGATTGTCATTCTATTTCTAGTGGTATGTGGAACGTCACATAAATCCTCACGGTTAGAGAGTTATGGCCATGAGAAGTTGGAGAACCCAGGTTTGGGTAATGGACCCAAGTTTGTTTGATGGATAAAGGTATGAGTTTTGATATATTTTCAGGTAATACTATTCTATATGGATAGTACATGTCATTCCATTTCTGGTGGTATCTGGAATGTCACATAACTCCTCACGGTTTGAGAGCTATGGCCTTACGAAGTTGGAGGACCCTCATATGTCATCTAGAAGCCCCAAAAGGTCAAAGTAGTCAAAGTGGTTTAAGAGTTTTTAAAGGTAAAGAATAAAGTGAAGTGATGAGTGCACTATAATTCAAAGTGAATACAAAACCAATTATTTAAATTAAAAATTTAATGGAGAAATTAGAAGTGGATTAACCCTTAAATAAGGAAAGTGGGCAAAGTGACCTAGAAGATGTTCTTAAGGAAGCTACTTGGAGAGTATAAATAAGAGACAAGGCTCTCTCATTTAAATCACACTTGATAATATTGAATACCTATAGGTATCTAAGGTAACCAAATGATATCTAAGCCGAATTTATGAGGAAAGTGAAGAAAAGAAGGTTGTAATTCAAGGAAGGATAAATTCTTTTGATGATGCTTTCTAACGTATGTTTTTTTCAGGTCATCTAACCATTTTCACAATAACTTTGTTTCTAGAGTGATCCAGACCTTGAAATTTCTATGACATTGAGGAAACATATCCAAGTATATGTGGTAAAAAAATCATCTTGTGGGTCATTGTATTTTTGGAGTTACACTCCGTGGAAAATAGGGTTTGTGGCTAGTCCTAAAACTAGTAAAAAACAGGTGTTTCGGGTAAAAACGTCATAAATTATTCATAACAGATCAAAATTCAGTGATACCAAATGTGTTGGTTAGAGTACAGTATTTAGTATTCTTTGTAACCATTTCAGATCGATTGGAAAAAAAATTGTGTGGGGCACGCTCTACAATGTCACTCTCTAGAATAAGTCAGAATTCAACAAGGTATGTCATTTTTTCTATAACTCCTTTTCTGAGAGGTTCCAAGTAGTGACACCTGGAGGAATTGCATAAAAAACACTGAATAACATTGTGTATCAGTTTCAAAACTTTATTCATTATAGGTACAAAGTTATCATAATTTCAAATTAGGGTTGTTGACTAATCCAAAAACTAGTCATGTGAGAAGTTTGATGAAGATGCTAGTCTCTTGTTGTCAAAGTTAAGGAAGGTTTGCATGTATGTGATAATATATACTAGGTCTATTAAAGAGTTAAAAATCATATTTGGATGATGAAATTGATGAGGTATTTTGGTTAAGGTACATGTAGGGTACATGGTTGAGACAAGCAGTTGATGAGTTGGCACATACATGAGGTGTATAGTTGATAATGTTGGTACATATTGATGAGTCATAGTTGATGAGTAGTTGACACATGATTGGTACATATTTGGTACATGGTTGGATGCACTTGTTTATGGTACAGGTTGATTACAGGTTGATGCATGGTTGATGCACTTGTTTATGGTACAGATTGAGGTACATGTTGATGCATGGTTGATGCATGGTTCAGGTTTATTGGTACATGTTTACAGTGGTATATCTCATAGTGATAGTGTGAAGTGTGACAATGGTTCCATCATTCTACTTATACTTTGGGGTGGTTGGATGGGGAAAGGACAGGTGGTTGTAGCCGGAGAACATAGGGGGTTGTAGCCTCCTTCTGGTTGTAGCCATAGAATTGGGGAGTTGGAGCTTCCTTTAATTTGTAGCCTAAGAAACTAGGAGGCTAGAGCCTCCTTCCAGTTGCAGCTAGAAAACAAAGGAAGTTGGTGCTTCCAATGAATGTAATTCTTCAAGACATATAAGAAAAAACATTCCATGGTTTTCTCCCACTTTGGGTTTCCACGTAAAACACTGGTGTACTGTGTATGTGTATGATTTTTCATTTGTTCATTGTTTATTTACTCTGTAGTTATTGGATGATAATGTTACATTGATATAACACTTGGATTATATGGTTAAAAATGATTAAATTGCTCTATTACTGATTCACCCCACCTCTGAGTAATCCAACAATTGGTATCAGAGCAGGTTTCTTCAGAAATCAGTTTAACCACTGAAAGGTAGATCATGGAGAGAAAAAACTTGTACAAAAATGGAATACCACAGTTTGATGGACAGAAGTATGATTTTTGGAGCATAAGGATGAATACATATATATAGGCACAGGGATTTCAAGTTTGGAAATTAATTGTAGATGGATACACAGCACCAGCAGGTCCACCAACAAAAGACAAAGCTGTGAAACTTGGTGAGAATAATTCCAAAGCCAAAAATTCACTTTTGAATGGTCACAGTGATACGTTATTCACCAAAGTTGCACATTGTAAATCCGCTAAAGAGATTTGGGACAAGCTTCTAAATATTTATGAAGGAGATACAAAGGTCAAAGAAGCAAAGCTTCAAATTTACAGAGGTCAGTTTGAACAACTAAAAATGAAGGAAGATGAAAATATTGCAGCCTACTTCTTACGAGTTGATGAAACAGTAAATGCAATCATAGGATTGGGAGAAGAAATCAAAGAATCTATAATTTTTCAAAAGGTACTAATATCTCTTCTTATGAGATTCAACCCTAAGATATCAACACTAGAAGAAAGATCGGATCTAAACTCAATAAGCATGGATGAACTGCATGGAATCTTCACAACATATGAAATGAGAACTGAATAGGAAAATCCATATGTTAAAGAAGCAGCCTTCAAAGAATCCAAAATATCAAAGCAAAAGAAACAACAACAAGAAGAATATAGCAGTAGCAGTGACGTCTCAGAAGATAATGAAGAAGTGGCCAACTTCGTTAAAAGACTGAACAAGGGAACCAATGGTAGGTATAGAGGTAAGCTTCCTTTAATTTGTTTTAATTGTGATGGTATTGGTCCATTTGCTCACAAATGTCCTCATTAGAAAAAGATAAATGATGAAGGTTACTCAAAAGGAAAACACACATATAAAGGCAAAATAACTACAAAGAAAGTTTTCAAGAAAATCTTATGCACCAAAGAAGACAACTCATCATCAGATGAAGATGAAGTCAGTGACAGTGAGACAGAAAGAGTTCTATTCATGGCAGTAAAAGACTCTAACAAAGAAGACTCCAAAGAAGAATATGAAGAAGTTGAAGAAGGATATGAAGAATCCGAAGAAGAAACTGAAGAGGCATAAGTTGACTATCGAGAAGAATTAATGTGTGCCATAGAAGTTATCAAAAGTGAAAAGAAGAAAAACAAGAAACTACAAGAAGAACTAGACAAGAAAAAGGACACTCGAGAACTAGAACAAATGATCACAAAATTGAAGGTTCAAATAGAAGAAGATAAAAGAATTGAAAAAGCACTCAAAGAACAACTAGAAGAAAAGAACAAGATCATTGGAAACTTGGAAGCAGAGATTTTCACAGTAAGAAAGGATATTCAAAAGAAAAATATGCATAATAGCTCAAAAGTTCTGGATGACATTATCAAGAGTAAAAAATCTCATCTTGACAAGTCCGGACTTGGATACAATCAGACAGAAAAGGGATCAATCTCCAAAACAACAGATCAAGAAACAAATCCAAAAATCTATGCAGAAACAATCAAATGGGATAGGAAGATATACAAGGAAGATTACAGGGACACTCCTCCACCGAGAAGATTCAGATTTCATAATCAACAATTGATAGATAGGCTTGAAGAAGAAGAAGGATTCATTAGAGAACCTCCTTTTAGAAGATCTTTAACTCCCAGGTATCAAACTATATTTTTTGGTTTATGTTATGTATGTAATAATTTTGGACATAAAGCTGTGAATTGCAGAGCTAACAACATGAACAATAACAACTTTGAGAATCATACACAAAGAGGTTATTCAAGAAGACCTAGTGAAACACAAAGAAGAAGTTACAACAGGTTTGAATATTTGAGCATCGAAGTGGAATGTTACAAATGTAACAATTTTGGACATGTGGCCAAAAATTGCAGAATGTCAGTTCCTCCTAAAGAACCTCAACAGAATAACAACAATCACATACAAGAACCTCATAAAACGACATGGATAAGAAAGAAAGATCAGTATAGAAATGAAGAATGCACAGTCTCTCTATAAGCTAAGCAGAAGAAACATGGTTGGCATGTTGACAGTGGATGCTCAAAACACATGACAGGTGATAGAGACAAATTTCTTACATTGCGAAAGGAAATAAATGGATCACTCTCCTTCGAAAATGATAATTCATCCAAAATTATTGGAGAAGGCACAGTCTGAATTGGGAACAAGAATAAAAAGGCACAAAATGTTCTATTGGTACAAGATATGAAACATAATCTTCTAAGTGTGAGTCAAATGTGTGACCAAGGTCATAAAGTTACTTTCAATTCACAAAAGTGTGAGATAAGAAGAGAAGGTTCAGGGAAATTGATCGGTATAGCTGCAAGAACTTCAAACAACATATATGTGTTAAGTGAAATTGGAAATGAAAAGTGTTTTCTAGGAAAGGAAGATGAAAGTTGGCTATGGCACAGAAGAATGGGTCAGATGCATTTTGATAACCTTATCAAAGTCAACAAAAGAGAATCAGTCAGAGAAATTCCCCAGATCATGAAACCAACCAACACTTTATACAAGCATTGTCAACAAGGAAAACAAACAAAGACCAAGTTCAAATCAAAGGAATATTCAACAGCAAGACCACTGAAAATTGTGCATACTGATCTAGTTGGACCAACTACAACAAAGGGCTTAAAAGTTGAGAGATACTTTATATTATTAGTTGATGATTATACAAGAATGACTACAGTTTTCTTTCTCAAGAGAAAGTCAGAATCTTTTGAAAACTTCAAGATCTACAAGGAAATGGTTGAAAATGAGATGGATTTAAGAATCAAATGCTTGATATCTGATAATGGGGAAGAGTTCAATTCAAATGAATTTATGGACTACTGCAACAGTCATGGAATAAAAAGAAAATTCTTCGTTGCTAGGACACCTCAACAGAATGGAGTTGTTGAAAGAAAGAACAGGACACTAAAGGAAATGGCTCAAACAATGCTAATGGATTTGAAATTGACAGATATATTTTGGACACAGGCAGTGCATATAGCAGTTCACATTCAAAACAAAGTAATGATCAGAAACAACACTGATAAAACTCCCTACGAGCTATGGAAAGGAGGACCAGCAAATGTGAAGCACTTCAGAGTTTTTGGAAGCAAATGCTACATCAAAAGAGAAGATGGTAGAATGGGAAAGTTTGACTCTCATGTGAACAAAGGAGTACTTGTTGGTTACTTAAGTAAAAGGAAAACATACAAGTGTTACAATCTAAGATTGAACAAAGTTGTGGAAATCATCAACGTAACAATTGATGAAACATGAAAACCAGAATCAAAGGAAGAAGAAAGCAAATCAATGGAGCAAATTTTCGAAGAAAAAGAAGAAGAAGATAAAGTAGAAGAGGAATATGAAGAAAATCTGACAGAAACAGAAGAGCAAGTTCAGCAAGTATCTCCAAAGACACCTAGAAAATGAGTACAGAAGAATCATCCTTCGGATCAGATTATTGGAAACAAAGATGCAAGAGTTGAGACTACAAGAAAAATATGTTCACCAGAACAAACACACCTAGCACTCTTATCTACAATTGAACCAAACTGTTTTGAAGAAGCCAACAAGGATGAATTTTGGAATAAGGCCATGAATGAAGAATTGGATCAAATAGAGAAAAATGACACTTGGGAACTGGTTCCAAGACCAAAGAATAAGAATGTGATCGACACAAAATGGGTTTCTAGGAATAAATTAAATGAAGATGGACAAGTGACAAGGAATAAAGCTAGATTGGTATGTAAAGGATATGCACAGATTGAAGGAATCGACTTTGAAGAGACGTTTTCCCCAGTTGTCAGAATGGAAGCAATCTGGATGCTTTTAGCCTATGCATTCTCCAAAAATGTTAAAGTATATCAGATGGATGTAAAATTATCTTTTCTGAATGGAGAACTTGAAGAAGAAGTCTACATTGAACAACCAGTCAGAGAACGCATATTATGTGTGTAAATTAAACAAGACCTTGTATGGTGTAAAACAAGCTCCTAGAGCATGGTACTCTAGACTGGATAAGTATCTGTAGCAGACAGGGTTCAGAAAAAAAAAGTGCAGATAGAAACATCTACATCAAGGTAATTGAACGTAATATTTTATTAATTGAAGTTTATGTTGATGATACTATTTTTGGTAGTGATGATGACAGGTTAAGCCATAAATTTGCAAAAGATATGCAAAATGAATTTGAAATGTCATTAATTGGAGAACTATCCTTCTTTTTGGGACTTCAGATACGTCAAAGCAACCAAGGAATCTTTATTTCTCAAACCAAGTATATCAGAGAAATGCTAAAGAGGTTCGGAATGGAAGATTGCAAACTAGTTATCACTCCCATGCAAACCAGTTGCAAGTTGAGCAAAGATGATGATTCAAAGTCTACATATCAGAGGTAATACAGGTCAATGATTGGCAACCTACTATATGTGACAACATCCAGACCAGATGTAATGCAGACAGTTGGACAAGTGGCACAATTTCAAGCAGCACCAAAGGAGTCACATGTGTTAGCAGTGAAGAGGATTTTCAGATATCTCAAAGGAACATAAGAGTTTGGATTATGATATCAAAAAGTAAAGGATCTATCACTTATTTCCTACACAGATGCACATTGGGCAGGTTGTATTGATGATTGACAAAGAACCAATGGAGCAACATTCTACTTGGGTGAGTGTTTAGTATCATGGATAAGCAAGAAAAAATTGTCAGTATCCTTATCTACAGCCGAGGCAGAGTATATTGCAGCAACATCATGTTGTACACAGATTCTTTGTATGAAACAAACTTTGACAGATATACAAGTTGAGTATGATGAGCCCATTCCAATCTATTGTGATAATACAAGCGTCATCAGTATCTCAAAGAACCTGGTGATACACTCCAAGATGAAGCACATTCCAATAAAGTATCACTTTCTATGGGAGCAGTTTGCAAAAAAGAACATCAGAGTTGAGTATGTGGGCACAAAATAACAAGTGGAAGACATCTTCACAAAACCACTTCCACGTGAATCATTTGAATATCTTCACCAAAGTCTTGGATTTATTTCTACTCCAAAATGAATGATTTTTGAATGCTTATCTTATATGTCTTAGATTTACACGAGGAAGCACCATAAGAGGACAGTTCAGTTAGGAGAGCAAACCTGGATGGAAAGATACATTTTCCATTCATGACAAAGGGGGAGATATTTATTAGATGCAGAGGACAGAGGCATGGTTTAAGGGGGAGAAGATTTATTAGATATAGAGGATAGAGGCATGGTTCCACGGGGAGCATGAGTGATATGATTTCAGTATTGCATCAGAGTGTTGCGATCAATCCCAAAGGGGGAGATTGTTGATTAAGGTTGGTTTTCATTGATGTCAACCCTTGAAGAAAGCCCCGTAGCACAAAGGTTGGGTAATGGACCCAAGATTGTTTGATGTAAAGATGACTCATTATTGTATTATCTTGGCTTATAATAAGTAGAAATAGATGAACTCCAAAGTGGTCCCATTATGGTGAAAGCCCTCATGGGAAGACACTTTGCAGATTGAGTTATCCTAGAAGTATGGTTAGAGAACCCATGCTTATTTGTGGAATAATGAGATGAAAACCAGTGAATTTGTCAGTGAAACTATCCGAGATGGATATTTCTTGTCATGCCATTTCCAGTGGTATGTGGAATGTCACATAAATCCTCATGGTTAGAGAGTTATGGCCATGAGAAGTTGGAGAACCCAGGTTTGGGTAATGGACCCAAGTTTTTTTTATGGATAACGGTATGAGTTTTCATATATTTTCAGGTAATACTATTCTATATGGATATTACATGTCATTCCATTTCTGGTGGTATCTGGAACATCACATAACTCCTCACGGTTTGAGAGTTATGGCCTTACGAAGTTGGAGGACCCTCATATGTCATCTAGAAGCCCCAAAAGGTCAAAGTAGTCAAAGTGGTTTAAGATTTTTTAAAGGTAAATAATAAAGTGAAGTGATGAGTGCACTATAATTCAAAGTGAATACAAAATCAATTATTTAAATAATAAATTTAATGGAGAAATTAGAAGTGGGTTAACCCTAAAATAAGGAAAGTGGGAAAAGTGACCTAGAAGATGTTTTTAAGGAAGCTACCTGGAGAGTATAAATAAGAGGCAAGGCTCTCTCATTTAAATCACACTTGATAATATTGAATACCTATAGGTTTCTGAGGTAACCAAATGACATCTAAGATGAATTTCTGAGGAAAGTGAAGAAAAGAAGGATGGAATTCAAGGAAGGATAAATTCACAATAAAAACAAATTCTAGAATGATTCAGACCTTTAAATTTCTATTCCATTGAGGAAACATATCCAAGTATCTGTGGCAAGAAAATCCTCTTGTGGGTTGTTGTATTTTTGGAGTTACACTCCATGGAAAATAAGGTTTGTGGCTAGTCCTGAAACTAGTAAAAAATAAGTGTTTCGGATAAAAATGTCATAACTTCTTCATAACGGATCCAAATTTAGTGAGACCAAATGTGTTGGTTAGAATATATTTTATAGTATGTTGTGTGATAGTTTCAGATCGATTCAACAAACATTTTATGTGGGTCACGCTCTACAAGGCCGCTCTCTAGAATAAGCAAGAATTCAACAAGGTATGTCATTTTTTCTATAACTCCTTTTTTGAGAGGTTCCAAGTAGTGAAACCTGGAGGAATTTCATAAAACACACTGAAGAAAATTGTGTATCATTTTCATGTATTTATTCATTACAGGTACAAAGTTATCATCATTTCAAGTTAGGGTTGTTGACTAATCCAAAAACTAGTCATGTGAGAAGTTTGATGAAGATGTTAGTCTCTTGTTGTCAAAGTTAAGGAAGGTTTGCAGGTATTTGATCATATAAAACAGGTCTATTACAAATTTACAAATAATATTTGGATGATGAAATTGATGAGGGCTTTTGGTTAAGGTACATGTTGGGTACATGGTTGAGACAAGCAGTTGATGAGTTGGCACATACATGAGGTGTATAGTTGATGATGTTGTACATATTGATGAGTCATAGTTCATGAGTAGTTGACACATGATTGGTACATACTTGGTACATGGTTGGATACACTTGTTTATGGTACAGGTTGATTACAAGTTGTTTAGTACAGGTTGGTGCATGGTTGATGCACTTGTTTATGGTACAGGTTGATTACAAGTTGAGGTACAGGTTGATGCATGGTTGATGCATGGTTCAGGTTTATTGGTATAGTTTTACAGCGGTATATCTCACAGTGATAGTGTGACAGTGGTTCCATCATTCTACCTCTACTTCAGGACATTTGGACGGGGCAAGGACAGGTGGTTGTAGCCACCTTCCAGTTGTAGCCAGAGAACATAGGGGGTTGTAGCCTCCTTCTAGTTGTAGCCAGAGAATTGGGGAGTTGGAGCTTCCCTCAGGTTGTAGCCTGAGAAATTAGGGGGTTGGAGCTGGAAAAAAAAGGAAGTTGGTGCTTCCAATGAATGTAATTCTTCAAGACATATAAGAAAAAACATTCTATGGTTTTCTCCCACTTTGGGTTTCCACGTAAAACACTGGTGTACTGTGTATGTGTATGATTGTTCATTTCTTCATTTCTTATTTACTCTGCAGTTATTGGATGATAATGCTACATTGATATAACACTTGGATTATATGGTTAAAAATGATTAAATTGCTCTATTACTGATTCACCCCCCCTCTCAGTAATCCAACAAAAGTTGCAAAAGGGAACATGTAAATATAAAGGTAAGCTTCTTTTGAAACGTTTTAATTGTGGTAAAAATGGTCATTTTGCAAATAAGTGTCCTTATGCCAAAAATTCAAATAGTGATGAAGAGAAAGAGCCCAAGAAATAAAAGAGATATCAAAAGGGAAACTGGAAAAAATAAAATAAAGCCTTCAAGAAAAATATATACTCAAAAAAAGACAGTTCCTCATCTAGTGAAGATGATGAAACCGACAGTGATTCATAAAAGGTATTACTTATGACTAAGGAAATTAAAAAACGAAACTACGACAGTTCAGAAGAAGAAGGCGAAGTCAATCTCAGAGAATAATTAATTAGCGCCTCAGAAGAACTAAAGAAAGAAAGAAAGAAACACAAGATACTCAATAAAGAACTAAACAGAACTCATAATCTTAACTCAAAGGAAGTCAACCAGGTAATTATGAAGTTAAAATTCTAGGTAGAAGAGGACATAAGAATTGAAGAAATACTCAGAATTCAGCGAGAAGAGAAGGAGAAGATGATTGAAAGGTTGGAAGAAGCAATCAATCTAACAAAAGATTTTCAGAAGAAGGACAGGCAACAAGATAGCACTAATACATTGGATAAGATCATCAAAAATCAAAGGTCATACTATGACAGGTTTGGACTTAAGATACAACCAAATGCAGACTGAGAAAGGTTCAAGCTCCATGACGAAAGAAAAAGAACAAAAGAGTTATGCAGAAGTTCTCAAAGGAAGGAATCATGGTCAACAAGAATCAGAAAGAAATGAATACAGAAGACCCTCTACATTCAAGCAAAAAGGAAGATTGAATCATTATGAAAGAAACAACCAAAGAGAAGATATTTATAATCCAAGGCATAATTACAGAAGGACTACACCACAAGGAAAATCATTTGCTCCTAGGTATGTAAATTTATTTTGTGGTCATTGTTTTTATTGTACTAAATTTGGACATAAGGTTGCATATTGCAGGGCTTATGAAAGTCTAAATAATCATACAAGAAATGCTTATGTGGCCCCACAAAATATTGAATGTTACAAATGCCACAACTATGGACACACAAATCGAAATTGCAGAAGCATGATAAGGCCTCCCATGAAAGAAAATGTTGATGTGGGACACAAGAAGGTTTGGAGAAGAAGTGAAAAACAAGAGGAGCAGGTAAATGAAGAACATGTCCAAGGAACTGTACTTTTAGTATTTGCAACAACACAAGAACACGATGACTTTACAGGAAAATATGAAAGTTTTGGAATTCAATTGGAGGATGAAGAAGACATCAAAACTTAGGAAGATGAAAAAATTCAGAAAGAGAATGAAAGTGAATATGTATATACCGACGAAGAGGAAGATGAAGCTGCATCAGAGCATGTATTGTTATGAGTCATTTGGCTTGCATACTCTGAGGTAATACCAATAGTAGACATGGGGATTATATGCAGTAGCTGAGATAGATGGGTCAACATTGTGGACATTTGAGTAGCATAGTCTTAGACAGTATGGACAAAGATGGACTCGTAAGAACACTTAGAAGGTTTCGACAGATATATGACAGTGGATGAGAGCATGGATTCAGAGACTGGTTCATAGATGTGTTCAGAGATAAAGGAACATCATCATAATGGATGATAATAACGTAGGAATATTTGAATGCTTATTCTTGAATGATTTTCATATATGTCAGTTGATTACACAAGGAAGCACCAATGGACAATAACTCCAAAAGGAAATAGGTATAGGAAGAATTATATTTTTCTACACCACATATTGTACAGAAGTCAAAGGAAGAGATTTAGATGTATGGAGAGATAACAGAGGCATGATTCCAAGGGGAGCGATGGTTACAAAGGAGCATGAGCATCATGACTTCAATATTTCATCAGAGTGATACCCTTTTCCAAAGAGGGAGAGACTCTTCAAATGCAGGGAGAGAAAGTAATCAGAGGCTTAGAAACACATATAAAGATCAAAGGAATCTATATAGGGGGAGAATCCCAAAGGATAGTACAGACAAGGGGAGAAACCCTAAGAAGAGTTCAGTCAAGGGGTAGCAGCCCGAAGGAGAGTTTAGTCAAGGGAAGTAGCCCCAAAGGGAGATACACTTTTACATTGATGTCAAAGGGGGAGAGATAGAAACATTGATGAGGATTATGAGCGTGAATGTTATCATGACTAAGTTTTTCCATCAATGTTGGTGTTTCCATCAATTCCAAAGGGGGATATTGTCAGATAGTTGGTCTAGATTGATGGATAGTTGGATAGTTGGTTGTCATTTATGTCAACCCTTGGAGAGTGATATTGTAGATTGATGTCAAACCTTAGAGATTGATTTCAACATTTGAGTATGTCCGCTAGCACATTATGGTAGTTCCATAGGTATGGGTAAGGAACCCATGTTTCGTTGAGGAATAATGTAAGGAAGAATAATGAATTTTCAAGAGATACTATTCTAGATGGATAGTATATGTCATGCCATTTTCGTTGATATGTGGAATTTCACATAACTCCTCACGGTTAGAGAGTTATGGCCATATGAAGTTGGAGAGCCCTTGTGATTTATCTAGAAGCCCCTAGAAGGTCAAATAAGTCAATTATTCTAGAATCTCCTAGAAGAAGTGTACTAGTCAAATTGATAGTAACTAGGATTTAATCTTGGGTAAAGTTGTTGCATTAAGAAAATAATTAAATTTGTGAGTTTGTTAATTATGATAAAGTGGTTGCAACAAGAAGTGGTGAGTTTACTATTTATGGATAAGTCAAAGTGGTTGCAAAAGAAATTAATTAAATAATAAATTTATTTGCAAATAAAAGTGGAGAACTTAATATTTGTGGATAAAGTGGTTGTAACTGGACAAGTGGTTAGAAGTGGATTAGCCCTAAAAGAAGGAATTTGGGTTAAGTGAGTTAGAAGATAACCCCTTGAGGAAGCTACATGGAAGTATAAATAAGAGAGAAAAGGCTCTCTTATTAGCACCTATTTTGAATATAATTGAATATCCATTTGTGAAAGATTATTTGGTAGGTATTACTGATAGATCAAAATCGCGGCATAAAATTCATAGCAGAAAAATCGCGGTAGAAAAATCATGGAAGAAAAATAATAGCAGAAACATCGTGGCTACAGAATCACGACAACAAAATCGCGACAGAAAAATCGCTACAAAAAAATCACGGTAGGAAAACCACGGTAGCAGAATCGCGGCAGTAGAACTGTGGAAGCAAAATCACGAAAGAAAAATCACAACAACAAAATCATAGAAACAAAATCGCGGAAACATAATCACAACTACATAAACAGATCTGTAATAGATCCACAACTACAAGAAGAAAAATGTATAGTTTTCATATGTGTAGTGTTGAATCTATGAATCTGGTTGAGGGTTTGCCTCATAAATCTGTTAGATGCCCTCTTGGAAGTTTAGGGCTTGTTGTAGAATGGTTTTGAGGCATATCTATTGAAGTATATTGTTGGTGCATGTTTGAGTCTTATTGGTATTGATATATGATTGGTATACACTTGAGGCTATAAAACAATGAGGTTTTGGCACATGATTTGATGTGAGGGTTTATGGTATTTGGTTATGGATAGTTTGATGTATTGTTAGAGAATTTTTTATGGTTATATTGGTATATGTCTTTGGTATAGGATTGAGAGACATGTTGGGACATATAGTTGATGAGTGGAACATACGTGAGGTGTATGGTATGGTGGTGTTGATACATCTTGATGAATCGTAGTTTGATCTATAGCTTATGCATGATTGGTACATATTTGGTACATTGTTAGAGGCACTTGCTAGTAGTATTATTGTCACGTGGTTTATGGATGATGTGGCATAAATGACTTGGTATACTTTTAGAAGCACATATTGATTGTGATACATATTGTTGATGTTTGCAAGTAGTCTTGGTTGATGCACATCTTGGTGGTATTATGCATCTGGTTTATATTTGTCTCGGTGATTGATCTTGGTGAATAGATCTGATGGGTTGATGAGATTGATGGGACAGGTTGATGTGATAGGTTGTTGTGACAGTTTGTGTTGTGCATAGTTGATGCACTTGTGTTGGTGCAAATTGTTGGTACATGTTATTACAAGTTGTTGGTACATGTTGTTACAGGTTGTTTGGTGTAGGTTGATTGGTACATGTCATTATAGGTTGTTGGTACATGTTGATAGTGATAGGTTGGCAATGGCATTGTTTGATTCAATGAAAAGATTTATACATTTGAAATTTATATTAAAGGGTGGTTGGACGAGGCAAGGGAAGGGGTTTGTAGCCTCCTTTTGGTTGGTGTCAGAGAATCGGGGAGTTGGATATTCCTTCAGGTTGGAGCCTAAGAACTAGGTGGTTGTAGCTACCTTCTGGTTGTAGTTGGAGAACACAGGGAGTGGTAGCAACCTTTTGGTTGTAGCTAGAGAATTGGGGAGTTGGAGCTTCCCTCAAGTTGTAGCCTAAGGAACTCGGGGGTTGGAGCCTCCTTCCGGTTCGAGCTAGAGAATTGGAATTTGGTGCTTCCTTGAATGTAATTCTTACAAACATATAATAAAAGCATTCAGTGGTTTTCTCTTGCATTGGGTTTCCACTTAAAATACTGGTGTACTATTCATTTTGTGGATGTGTCTATTATTGTTTGTTATACACTGATGGATGTTAATGTTATATGATGCAATAACATATTATTGATGAACTGAAGAACATTGTTGAATAAGTTAAAGGAATATAAATCGTGGTTAAAAAGGATTAATAAGTGGTATAAATTGCTCATTACTGATTCACCCCCCCTCCTAATAATCCAACACAGACATGGCAAGTTTGTTGATGAATAATTTATGGCATCGACATTACGACTACATCTTCTATCGTAGTTTAAGGTCTAAAAAAAATTATTGTGTCGTCGAAATAGTCTAGTCTGTCTCTATTGTGACAACATTTTCTATCATAGTGGAGATGACACGCAAACTATATGTTTTCATCAGAAGTAAGAGAACATGTAAATATACATCAACAGTGCAACAATAATTTGCATCACTGTAAAATTTAGCCTTGGACAACACATTTTTGTAAGAACCGTCGGAAGTGCGACACAAGAAAATGCGTTGGAAGTGAGATGGTACTAGAAATGACATTTGAAGGGGCCAATGTTTGTCGTGATCCCGACAACATCACGTCATAAGTATGTCGGAAGTACATCGAAAGGGTCATCAAAAAATGACTCAAAGTTACTAGTAAATCTTAACTGCCTGGCCAACCCATCTTTTGTTCACCCCACATCTTCGTTTGTTGTTGGAAATAATCATTCGGGAATATTTCCCAATGATTCCATTCTTGATTCTGGCAGGAATCTTCTTGCTTTCCAACACAACTGAAAAAACGCAAACCAGAGCGTACCTGGGAGTATTTGAAATTGGTTTGTTACTAAAGAAATTTGGTCTAATGCACACTCTATGGAATTCCTTGTGCATTTCCTTGGGTGTGCACAAAACTATGGAATGATAAAGTACAACTTTGTTTGTGCACACACGTAAAAATGAATGCAAAAACTTGGGTGCCAACACTTCCTTGATCAATCATTCTCCTTTCAATATAAATATTTGCAAGAAGGCCTCAAATATCTAGGTTTCTTCCTTAATTTTAATGCTTACAAGGTGGTGGATTGGCTTTGGCTTATTAAGAATATTGAGTTTAGAATATCAATATGGGTGAATAGACTTCTATCTAGTGGAGGTTGATTAGTCTTGGTTAAATCGATGCTCGAAAGAATCTCAATTTACTGGACCTTTATTGATTCTATCCCAAAAAATATCCTTTAGAAAAATTGTAAACTCATCTTTAGATTCTTGTGGGATGGAAAAAGATCCTTGGAAGGTATCCCTTTGGTCAAATGGGAAACCATTGCAAATCCTAAACTTTTAGGAGTTTGGGGCTTGAAAAATATAGACTTGTTTAGCCAGTCTCTATTCCCAAAAATTCTATGGATCCTTTTGAAAAAAATATCCCTATGGGGTAGGGCCATGAGTGATAAATATTTTGTTGGAAAATCAATTATTGATTGGATAGGATCCAAGGAAGTTTGTTTCAAAGTCCTTAATTATTTGGAAGGCTTTGGCTAACATGTTCCCCATTATTGGTAGTTGGATAACATGGAAGATTGGGAATGGGAAAACTATCAGAGTAGGACTTTATCCATGTGGGGGCACTAGTAAAAATTACAGACTCTCTGAAGGAACTATAGCTTCTCTTAATGAAGCTAGTGTTTTTTCCTTAGCATGTGCTCATGCTCAACAAGCATAAGAATGGGTCAGACATGGTTGGAAATCGGCTATAGATTTAGGACTCTCGGAGGAGGAATCCTAGGAATGGAAACCATATGTCAATATTCTCATCTCATCCATGATTCATCTATTTAATGAAGATAAATATTACCTCATTTGGTCAAAAATTCTAACATCTGGAGAGTTTACAAAAAAATTAGGATATCAGGCACAGTTTGAAGCCTCTTTTAGTGGTGAAATTTGTTGGTGGTGGAAATATATTTGGAGACACAAAATTCCAATAAAATGTAAGCTATCCTTATGACTAGCTCTCAACAATCAAATGCTTATGTGGAACAATGGATTGAAGAGGGGATGGATTGGACCTAGCAGGTGTTGTCTCTGTACATCTGAGGAGGAAACCATATATCACTTATTTATTACATGCCCTTTCTTTTTTCAGGTATGGTCTTTATAAAAATCCACTTTTACTCCTTATGTTTCTTCTTGGGATAAGAATACTCGGAGTGGGTGTGTCATAGACTAGGTCTAAGACAAATCTTTTAGTGAGTTCCCAACGTTCCCCGCTTCCTTTGTTCATTCTATATGGTGGGCCCAAAACTCAGTTATTTTCCAAGACAAAGTGATACCAACTGAGGTTGTTATAGAAATTATCGATTCCACTTGCAAATCATTCATAACTAAAAAAAAAAGGAAAAAAAATGGAATGTTGATCATGCTAGCCATTGATCAGGAGATTCCATGGGGATTCTTTGATGGTTTCAATCGAGGAATCCCCCCCACATGCAAAGATGGGGTAGTTTTATACATAAATAAACATCATTATATGCATATAAGGTATTCCCATGGTAGGGGATTATTGACGTTTGAATTTGTTAAGACCGAAATGACAACCTCTTGAGGATATGAATCCCCCTGCATTTTTATAGAGGTGGTACTCCTCTTTGGATGAAATATATATCCTTGAATACTTGGGACTAGGGAGAATGTTAGACAACAAACCCCACATATTTATTGCTTTGATTTGTTAATAAAATGGTTCTTCAATGACCTGATCTAACCTTGATGTGCAACAGGTTTCTTTTAACAATAGAAAATATTGAAGGAAGACTTCAACATCAGAATATCTGTGTACTCAACATCATATAAAAAACCCTCTTAATCATGTGCAAATAGTAAATATATCAATATCTTCTCACAAGAAATAAGAGAGAAAAGTTTTGATCATCTCAAAGAATTTTAAAAGAGTATTGCAGTTAAAACATAAGATAATTTGATAAGCATACTTCAAACATCTCACACTTAAAAATATCAAGATCTCAAATATCTCACACTTAAAAATCTCAAGTTCTCAAACATCGTTGAATTCATGCCCCATAGTAATTATTTGTGGATTTGTATTTATGAAATATTTTCAAAAATATACAAAATCTCTTACAGTCACATTCATGGTTGTAAATTCTCCATGATCACACAATAAATTTCTTTGAAGAATACAAGAAAGAACATTGGATACCCAACCCCATGCTTGCCTCAAAAATGCAAACATAAATCCATGAGAAATCAATCTAGAAGAAGGAAAGGAATGGAGAAGATGGATATATCTACTTTCTCATTAGAAGCTTGGTTATATATTGATTTATATACCCTATTCTTCTGATCTGTTTCACTGTACCTTTGACTCTGGAACCCTTGATGAAGCACTTTCTTTCCCTTTAAACATTAGATCTTCTAATTACTTGAGTAGTTAGGTCCTTTGAATTTCTCGTACAATTGTATTCTTGAAAACATCAATTTAATTAATGTCTCATTTAAGTTTTTTAATGATTTCACATCATTAACATCCACATATTTCAAATGGGTCCCTTTCCATTTTTAATAAAAGTTTTTAAATAAAATTTTATTTAAAAAAAATTAATTAATTTCCATTTTAAAAAGGTGGACTTGTTTTAAATTTTTGGATAGGATATCCAACTTTTCAACCATGGAAACCAATTTATATGTGATAGTTATTGTCTTATATTTCCAAAAATATAATTTCTTTCCAAATCCGACTCTCAGATATCAAGATATGACCTCGTGAAGTTGAGGTGGCAAGCAGATTTATTAGCAAAGTATGAAAATATTTCTAACTGATATTTCAATTTCTGAGAAAATTATAGAAATTTGCAGTCCTTAAAACATGTTCCATTATCTTTTTCGTTAAAATAAATTTGCAACGATATAAAATTTGCACGATTCCATCACCCGAAGCTCAAATTATGGCCTATACAAAATCGGTTCAACAATCATTGATCAATTTAATGAGGGCAATCCTAACCCTTGGATTGAATTTCTTCTTCCCTTTATGAGAATTCGACTTTTCTTCATAAACTCTTATCCCGCATGTATTGGGATGTTGGAATTTTTAATGTATATAGAGAAAAGTGTTTTATACACTTGATAAGAATCATAAGAGAAGACTATGGAGCTTTGGTAATTGATTAATAAAATATAGTTTTAAATACCAAGTCAACCTTCATATATACCAAGTCATCGTTGAGTCATCACCCATGTGCCAGAATATGGTTGGATGCCATAAGTTTTTATGTGTCACCATTCATACAATCCCATGTGTCACCATCTGATAAGTTGATATATTTTCTATGTCATCCAATTGTGGAATTGTGGGTTGCCATGTAGAAAAAAATTTGATTGGTTGATGGAAAGTCTTATGATTTATTTAATATATAATTTAAAGTGGAAGGATAAGTGGAATGAGAAGGGGGTAATGGTAGTGTAGGGAGGGGGGAATAAGGGGAGCGGTAGGTGGATAATATGGGGGAGGTAATGAGTATGCATACCTCTTAAGCGGGTGAATGGGAATGTCGAAGTAATTTGAGAGGAATTTTCATATTAATGTTGTTAATTGTAATCATAAAATTATTACAATTAAAATGATCATATTTGAGGTTAGTTCACTATTTTGATGAAGACCTCTTATATGTCTTAACAAAATCTACAAAAATCTATTTACAACTATTTGAGGGAAGTTTTCATATCATTATTGTTAATTGGAATTGTGAAAATATTACAATTAAAATGAGTTTACACGAGAACAGTCTCCTTTGTTTTGGGTGATAACTTTGTATTTTTTCCCCAAGTTTTGTTATTTCTTTCCTTGAAAAGAAAGAAAAATTAACGTGTTGAAAGGTGTTGATGAATAGAGAGAAGAATACACTTTTAAGATCGATTGTCCTTTAAGATTCTTAGGTAAGAACACTTGCTTCTTTAGAAAAAACTTTTCAAAAAAACAAATTATATATATATA
>ML780653.1:286621-299701 GCA_009831015.1 Picea engelmannii | reverse complement strand
GATAAAATGTTTTCATTATTAACAATTATATATAATTAAAATATAAAATTTATGATAAAACATTATTATTATTATTAATTCAAATTAATTTTTGCCAATAATTAAAATTTATTTTTAAGAAAAGATTATATATATATATATATATATATATATATATATATATATATATATAATATGTATTATGCCTTTATATAAATTTGAAGCAAACATTGTTACATATTTATTATCTATTCTTAAAAATAAATTTTAATTATTTGACAAAAATTAATTTGAATTATTAATAATAATAATGTTTTATCATAAATTTTATATTTTAATTATATATAATTATTAATAATGAAAACATTTTATCATTACAAATTATGATTTTTGTATTTTGATATAAAAAAAATTGCTTCTCCCATAGTTTAACGACAAACATTTTTTAGACTCAAACCTTATTCCTAAATTATGAGTTATATAGCATGACATATTTGAACCTAAAGAGAATTCAATTATTCACTTCATGCATATATTCATTATTTACATGTAATATCATAAGGAAAGTTTAATGTACATTATTTTAAAATTTAAGGGCATCCACTTTCTTGAAACAACCAACTATAGCCCCTTTTTGAAACCATTTCCATAAACATCATCGATATGGGATCCCTTGTCATGATTACTATCTCTAACTCTGCAACCAATGTCCGATGGACGCAGTCTTTACATAAATTGGAAGACTACACATATTCCTTGTGAACTGTTATCTCCTAACACAAAATTACAAAATTCACCAATGAGAATATTAGACACCTACAAAATGTGTTAGTAATTTAAAATTGTGATTCAATCAACAACCATGAATTGCATTACAAAAGAAAGCTAACCTAGGCATCTTCTTGTCCATCATATACTCCTAAGAAATGTACCAGCCAACTTTCATAATATTTTTGTGAACGGTTGGAAATGCATGTGCAACCCCCAACAATTCGAGTACAAAATTCACTAATGAAAATATTAGACACATAAAATATGTTAGTAATTTAAAATTTCTATTCAATCAACAACCATGAATTGCATTAGAAAAGAAAACTAACCTAAGCACCTTCATGTCCATCATATACTCCTAAGAAATATATCAGAAAACTTTCATTATATTTTTTTGAACTGCTAGAAATGCATGTGCAACCCCAACAACTCAATGATTAAAAACAACACAACAAAATTCATGTTTTTGAAATTATAAATTGATTTAAATTTTAAAACTATCAAAAAAATTTATTACTTTAAAATAATCTTACAAAATTTTAAATAAAAAAATGCATTTTGTTTTATTAATAATTAAAATACAACTAAATAAAAATTATAAATAAGTTTAAAGATATCAAAACTTTAAAAACTCCAAAACAAAAACATTGTAAAAAATGAATAATGATCAACCAACATATTTTAGTTAAAAACATTGTTCTTCATATGAATTGTCATTTACACCATAAAATAAAACTCAACATTACATCACTATGAAAAACATTTTCAATCCAGTGTACACTTGCCTAGCTTTCAGATGGAGAGAATTGAACAACAACCAGTGAGTCTCATTGCTTTATCTTTCTAAATAATCTCTTCGTTTAACTATGCATTCATGCACCATAAGAAAAGAAAGATTTTGAAGATACAATGCAAATGGAAAATTCCAAAGAAACACAAAAAGAGAGATATAGAGCTAGGATCTGGTAAGCAAATAACTAAAAATGATTATTGGTTGTCTTCTCTTCTATGCAGGGTTGGCATCATTTTTAGGTGGCACTCCTTTTCCAAGGATGGGATCTACATTGAGTGGCCAAAGCTTGCACTTACCAGCTTCTTTGTGGGTTACCACACAAGGATCTAGCAGGTCTATACAAGTGACAATCATGTCAAAGCCACTTACTCAATTCATTCAAGGAACGAACAAACAAAGTGTTCCAGATGTCAAACTGACAAAGTTAAGGGATGGCACAATTGGTATGGCCACATTTTCATTCGATCATCTGTCTGTATTGGATTCCTCTAGGGAACTTGGAGATATATAGAAATACTCACTTTGTAGCCAATAAATCATAGAAATGCTAAAAAAAAGTAAACACCAAATCATTCATGACAATTTATATTGCAAACTTTTTTAATAGCATCGACATTTGAAAAATAAAAATAAAAAATTGTATGTCTCTTCATACTTCTCACTTTTAAAATAGTTTCTTAGATGTTAGCGTGACTCTGCCTTACACAACATAGAACTTGAAATTGGACAATCTCGACTCTGAGGAAGAGGCGTGGATGTGTTTTCCATGAGATTGAGACATTAGGAACTTGTATTTCCATGGTTATGGTTGCCCATACGGATCGTTTGATGAGTGAGACCATATTTAACGAGCTCTTCAAGATAAGATTTTGGGTTTATGTTTATCATCTAAAATTTTCTATAAACATTCTCGAAGTAACAGTTGCTTGCACGTTGATGTTATCGGCAAAATATTGCAGCTTCTTCCTACAAATAAAATAAAAACTATGATACCTATAAATTATTATAGGTTATTTAAACAATAATCAACAATAATTATATTAAAAATATTATTATATTTACTATATTTAACATATTTTATAAAAAAAAATATTAATATGTTAAAAATAGGATGAACATATTAATATTATAATTAATAATATTAGTATATTAAATATTATTATATTTACTATATTTAACATATTTTATAAAAAAAAATATTAATATGTTAAAAATAGGATGAACATATTAATATTATAATTAAAAATATTAGTATATTTACTATAGTTAACATATTTTATAAAAAAAATATTAATACTTTTAAAAATATGGTTAACATATTACTATTAGCGAACATATTACTATTATTATTATTATCAGTAATAAAATTTTATCATTGTTTTTGTTTTTAATTTTTATTTATTTAAATGATATAATTTTATTTAAATAATAATATTGAATCAACTTATAATAACAACTAATAATTAATGACATTACTATTTAACAACTAAATTATGATTAATTTTAACATCTTCAAAAATTAAAAAATTAAAAATTTTCAATTAAAAAAACATATTTTTACTGCTTATTTATTTACATCATATATAAATATCATTGTAATAATATAAAAAATAGAGAAGAAGCCGGAAGATTTTACGGTTGGCCACTGCCCACAACGGGATCGACCAAGTCAGGGAAAAGGTTTTCTATGTTCTTTTATATAGCATGAAATTGGACTTAAAAAAACTGCCCCTTGTTAATACAAAAATGTCGTTATAACATTACATTTAAAGTTTTATATGTATAAATGAGTGAGTTAATAAATAGACAAATTTAATTTTAATGGTGAGTTTTTTTATTGAAGTAAAGTTATTCCTAATCCTTTTATATTTTTAAAAATTTGAAAATATAGATTTTTTAAAAATATACTAACATTCTTAAACAATTTCATTATCAAAATTTTCATCAATTAAATAAAATTATAACTTTAACTAAAAATAACACAATTTCATTATCAAAGTTTTCATCTATTAAATAGAATTATAAATTTAAATAAAAATAACACAATTTCATTATCGAAATTTTCATCAATTAAATAAAATTATAACTTTAAATAAAAATATTAACAAAATAATTAAATTTACTTACTTATTAATCTAAATCATACTCTTTTAAATTAAAATCTTATTCAAATTTAATAAAAAATTTAAAAATATATATTTCATCTCATTAATAAAAAAATTTACTCTACAATTTTATCTTAAAAATTTCAACTTATTTTAAAATTAAAAAAATTATATATATCAAAACAAAATTAAAAATTCATCATTAAAAAATGATTCTAAAGCCATTTATATTATTAAAATTAAAAAAATAAAATAAGTGAATCATTACAAAACGTTTCCTTCCTTTCAAAAATTGAGTTCATAAAAATTGAATTTATGCCTTGTTATCTCAGTCCATTTAGTTATTACTGGATATAAATCATAAAATATTCCTTCTTCTCAAATCCAAAAATCTTAAGTTTTTCCTATATTAACACACGATATGCTTTTCATGTAGAAATTAATTTTTTTTTATGTAAATATTATCTGTGATTTGTGTGCTCCAACTTGTTATGTCGAAAGGCGTACACCTATTGACAATGGGTATAATTAATAATCTTTTAACTTTATTTAACCTTAAACCCTAATCTAATCTGATGGCTATGCATTTTTTAACGTTTACCTAATCACATTAAAAAATTACTGTAAGGATATGTAATTACCATGTTTAAATGATTAAGTAGTATTAAACCATACAACCAAATGTTTCATATTACCACAGACGGATTACAAATTACCACAAACATACATTTTATGACACGCATTTTCAGTCGATACCTTTCAACGATCTCAGCAGCGAGTTAGCAGCTGTGATAATCAGATATTCACAGCATTACAATAGACGATAATAGTAGAAATACCGAGGATTTGAAAAAACCAGAAATTGGACAATTCATCCACGAAAGCCTTCCCGATCATCCAAATTCTCCATTTTCCGACCCAAAACTTCAACTTCGCGATAATGTTTTGATCGAAAACTTGCATCTCAAGTCTTTTGGACTGCAGCTTATGAATTTTCTGTGATTTTTTTTGTTATCATATATTGTGGCTTCAAATACTATAAATTTGGATTATTATAACTTCCAAGTGGACAAATGCAAGGATTTCTGGTTTTTACAGAATTCAGGTTCATTCTTTTTTCATAGCTAAATGGCCACAGTACTGCCTGGAGACCCAAAAATTTCCCGTTGTCGACATTCTGTGATTTCACTCGTTTTAAAATCGGGAGAAATTCTCCCTAAACTGAGAGTTTCCTACTGCCGAGCTGAAATCTCAGCGTCCAGCAGAATTCTGGGTGGTTTTCTGACGAACCTTGGCCCTAAAGATGCTCTGCTGCAGCGGAGTGCCAGAGAATCTAGGTTTTACGACGACGTTTTCTGGTTCCGGCAGCTGCAAATCACTGCAAGCGGCTCCTGCGAGCAAGACAGGAATTCCAAAAAAGCTTCCAACGAAATCGGCGAGGAGAACAAGTCGAGGAATCCGAATACCGCTTCCGGCAATTCGAATGGCGATATTCGAGTTAGGAATTGATTTTTTAAAGACCCCTTTTCATTTTAGCTGAACCAGAACTTTTTTTCGAGAATCTTTGGGTCCATGTAATGTGATCATGCGGTAGAGCGATTATCATGGTGATGCAAAGGATAACTGATTTAGATGGAAGCCGCAGAGAGCACGCTCCTGTACTTTGTGGAGAAAGTGAGGGGATGGATTCCTCGCAGAGCCGATCCGTCGAATATCTCCAGGGACTTTTGGATGCCTGATCACAACTGCAGGGTCTGTTATGAATGTGATTCGCAGTTCACGCTATTCAACCGGCAACACCATTGTCGAATATGCGGTCGAGTGTTTTGCAGGAGGTACATGCAGAACTCAATTCCGGTATCTGGCGATGGTCGAAGGAATGGCAACAGTGAAGATGGGGAGAGGATCAATGTCTGCAATTTTTTTTTCAGTCTTTGGAAATAGGAGATAGCCTCTCAATGTAATGGGCTGCAATTGCCTCCTACACCGTCACCACAGGGCATCTGTCCTTATCCTTCTGTTACGAGTTTGGATAGTAGTGGTAGCAACATGGTGTATCCGACTGGGCGAATGGGACAACAAAGGAGGCCTGACAAACAACAAAGGTAAAAAGGGACAGCAGGGATAGGTGGATAGATAACTTTGAAAATTGAAGAGGTATTCAGAGTTAAATCCAACTTACAGCAAAGGCATAGAGATAGGTATAGAGAAAAGGAGGTAGTGGTATTGGTTGACAAGTTTTGTGCAAAGGTATAGAGATAGGTATAGAGAAAATGAGGTAGTGGTATTGGTTGATAAGTTTTGTTCAATTGATAGGTTGTTTTTTTAAAACCTGTCAACTAGTCGACGGGTTTTATGCAAAACCTTTCAGTAAAGATTCTTTTAGCATTATTAAAATAAGTGTGATGTGAGGGAGGAGTATGAGTGGAGGTTTTCTGTAAAACTTTTCAGTAAAGATTCTTTTGGCATAATTAAAATAAGTGTGATGTGAGGGGGAGTATGAGTGGAGTGTCGGGTTGAAGAGTGAGAGAGATGAGGGGGTATGGTGAGTCCACCAACCTGACGAGAAGTGAAACAATTTTTTTTGTTCAAGTATTGAATGAAGGGAAGGTATAAGGAGAGGGGAGAGAGGTTTGAAAAATATTTTAAGTGTTGGAACAAGGGAAAGTAGGAGGAGAAAAGCGGAGCATGTCGAGTGTTGTGAATGAACCCGCCATGCTATAATAATAAGAAACTACAAGGGTTTCGAACTTGGGTCCGGAAGATTCAAGAAATCAAGGGTTTGTTGGCAGTCCTACATGTTTTCGCTATTTTGATTGACAAATAATACCTCTTATAGCTGCCTTCACCTTATCCTGTAAATATTACTATTTGAAGGTGATTATTGGGTTATAAAAAAGATGTTTGATTATTCTTATTTTGTTTTTAATCTTGCTTTTTGATGCTTGATTCATGACTAAAAGCATGAATCAAGCATGTAAACTTAATTTCGTATTATATTCCTATCCAAAAACATGTTTTTAAATGTTTATTGTGCTTACATGTATTGTATATTTCATATTTAAATGGTTTTCCTTTTGGATTTTATCGAATGTCGATATAGTACTCATATTGATTTACATTTGGACTGTAAGCTTATTTAGTTGAATCCTTTGTAAATCAACTTCAATGCCAAATATCGATTCACCTATGATATGTAAAAACATATCCATTCCAATCCTTTGCAAATCGACTATATCCATTACATGATGTGGGGATTAAATGCACCGAAATCGTATCATGTACTTTGTTTTGGTTGGCAGAATGAATTGACAAACCTCTCATTACGAGTTAAGGTTTTGTGTAGTGTGATGTACTCAAAGCTTTCATTACCAGGAGTGTTCAGACTATGATTACACTGGGGTTTCGTTTGGTTGTTTTCCTTTTATCCATTCAAACCTATTCTTATAGCTCCTACCATCCAACCAAATGACTCTAAGTTTTTTGTTTCTAAAACCTTGTAATTGCATGCCAAAGACACGTTTTTGCGGGAGCATTTCCGAGCAAACAGTTACGAATTATAACAAACCCTTTAAAACCCATTTCGGAAATGGGGCCATTTACAGTGAAGGCGGACAGATTCTTCAGAAAAGAATCCATTTCAGAGGTATGTTTTGTTTTCTAGATAGTATTCTCTTAGAAAATCTGTTGCGTCTGAATTTTCTTTATTTTCTCCTTTTCCTCTCTATGGATTTGAAGATCTATAGAAAATGGTTGAGTTCTATCACAGTCAGAGGCTAAACCTTGCTATCAAAGACCTGTGTAACAATCTACATGAATACCACGCGTCCACTAAACCAACTCAGTTCCTATGCAAAACCCTTCGGGAAAAGCCTCGATATAATTTCATACCTAGAAAATTGAAAGAGGAGGTAGTAGATGTATTGAAATAGAAGGTTTCTCTTGCTCCTACTGTTGAGCCATATTGGGATATTGTTGACTAACCAACTGGTAAGAAAAATCCAAAGAATAAGAAATAGGGTAACTAGAGTTGAGTTTTACAAACAAGAGGATTAAGCAGTTTAATAAAATCATCATTAAAAAAGAGATAACCCAACAAATTCCACTATCATGAATTCGGATGCTCCTTTGTCAAATGGATGAAATAGCAAATAGTTGTTATGTTTTTTTATTTGCTTCTGTTTTGAAAATAAAATAGATTAGATTTTATTTTTTTTATTTTTATTTTTACTATTTTAACTAGCTACAGAATCCCGTAGCTTATCTTTTTTTTTTAAATTAGTTTGAATTCAAGTCATTTTTAAATAAAACTTAGTAATCAGTTTGTTAATAAAATATTTAACTTGTTCTCATTTCGTTTTTTCAGGACATGGTATATCTGATGTTGATATTATGGGATGCAACATGCTCGATCTAGTTGATTAGTTATCTCCTTTTATTTATTTTTTAAATTGGAAAAACTTTCATAAATTTTGAAGATACAATTTGATCATGGGTGGTTGTAGACCCCCATATTTGTAATGTTATGATTTTATGGGATCTAATTTTATCCTCGGAAATAGGGAGATCAGATTGCCCAAAAACCCTTTAAAAACCATGCATTTTGTAATTGATAGGAGAGATCTCCTTGGAACCAAAGATGGATGAATGATTTCAAGACTAAATGAAACAGCGCACAACATTTTGGCTTTAGCCTTTTGTTAATGGTGTTTCATCGATGTTTTGTTTTATTTAAATCTTGGTATATTAATATTTCTTGTATCTTTAGATTCAATGATCTCTTATATTCCAAGATACTCCTGCTATAGATATCGTCCATAATTTTGTTGTTCTAGATGTTGACACTGTGATCATCTCTTCAATTCGAATGATAGGATTTATCTTTGATTTTTAGTTGAATGATGAAATGCAATACATTACACTCAGATTTATCTTACCGTAATTATTTGCGATCATAAGATCACAATGTTCAATTTTTGTTCCCTTTTCTGTCATTAAACTTCAATTGCCAATACATTTTATGAATTTATTCAAAACAGTTGTAGAATAAGTCTATTGCAGATTTATCTCATAGACTTGGCTACTGGATACTCTTGATTCATATAGAGGCATGGATACATCAGACAAACTAATTTCAGGTTAGCTCTTTTGCATTTTTTTATTTATTTCAGTCATTTAAGTATTAATGAAACCAGAAAGTTTAGATTAGTTTTTGACTATCTGCATATCTGTGTTTCATAGTTTGGTTTTACATTGATTTCGTGAGTTTCTAGTAAAACTAACAAACTGTAAATGTTGTTCATAAATCAAATCTTTATGTTTTCATGTTCTGCTTAAACGCATTTAAAACAATTATAACAGAGTATGTATATATGTATATGTTATAGTTATTAGCATTGATTAGTTATTCCTTTCTTGTTTTGTTTTCTTTTTAGGATTTTAGATTGGCTAACGGAGCCACAAAACCCATCAGAACGAGTTACACCAAACGACTTCAGTTACTTAGACAACCCCAGAATGGACTCATTCTTCCAGTTGACGGACGATCAATTTCGCCCGTCAACAGGGTTATGAACTTGTACATTTAGATGTAGTTCCAAGAATTAGTTTTATTTCACGTGGAAGAAGCGTCATTTTCCACTTAAAAACAAATCTAGATATATTGAGCATACAAATTCATATTTTGAATCAAAAAAATGTGTGACGAAGCTAAGACTGAGGGCTATGCCATGAACTTATAATTGTTCAAAAATTTTATTTTTTTGATATCATTTTTTATTATTATTCCAGGAGCAGGAAAATGTAGATGACCAAATTTTGGTCAATGGGGATCAAACAACAAAGCTAGTTTACAACACTTTGGACACTAATACACGTTGCAAATTTCAAGAATATAAAAAAGCTTTAGATCTTAAGAGGGATTGGGTATGTGATCGTATTGGCATCATCACACCCTCTCTTGAGCATATTTTACAAAAAATAAAAGATGAAATGAGTTCACTGGAATGGTTCACATCAAAGCATATCTACAAGGAACAAAATATGAAGGTTGACCAACTATCCAAAGAAGCTTTGCAGTGTCACCTAGGCAACCTTGATATCTATGACTTTGTGGATGGCCATGAGACAGGGGCCATGGAGTTTCAAATATAGAAGCTTAGACCTATAATGGCTTATTTATTTATTTTGTCGCATTTTCTTAGCATATACTAGCTTTCAGTTTAATCTCAAGATCCATTTTTTGGACAAACTTTATGAACAAACCTTATCAGGTCCTCACAATGTATATTTTCTGCTGAAAATATAAAGTTTTTTCCTTTGGGACAAAAAAAAACTAGTGGGAATTTTTCCTTATGGTCACATAGCCCCAACTTTGGGATCTAAAATAAAATCCCTGCAATTGAGTGGAAAAGTTCTCATTTGTAGGCAGTTGTTGATCAATTTCAAAAAATAAAATTGTTTATTCTTATGGTTTTCTTAATCACTTTTTATTCATTTATGTCATTCATTTCCATTATAAATAATCTAGAATACCTATACATCAAAATTTCAAATTGTCCATTCTACCTATAACATTATTATAACATAACTATTCATGAATACACTTAAACATCATCTTTCAAAACTTTATTAAAATTTCTTATCCAAAATTTATTTGATACAATGTCATAAAGAATGAGAAATAATAAAAATAGCAAATTAAGTAAATGCCATGTATCCCATCTTTCTTAAGTACCAATATAATGGGGTGGCCCCAACCCACGAGGTCATACACTTAGCTTTATAACTCCTTGCATCAATAGATCTTATACCTATACACTTAGCTTTATATTTATTTTTGTTTCCACTGTTATTTCTTTGTACCATTGTTATAGTTTTATTTAGGTCGCCTTTGCCCATATGCAGCTTGCTAGCCAATTATTAATCAGTGAACAAGTTTTTATCTCTCCATACTTTGGTTTCTCCAAAGTTTATGACATGCCATGAGTTTTTTTTATGTGTATCTCATGGGCTCCCCTCGAGTTTACTTAAGGAAACATGCTAACACCTTTCTAAAAGGGAAAAAATAATTAAAATTCATTAAATGCAAACTACTTAGTAAAGACTTTGGGATTAAGAAGGAAAAGGAATTTAAAACGTTCCCAATTATTGTTTGCTGGAATCTTTGGATGGAAAGGAACATGTGTATTTTTGAGTCTTTGGTGCCGACATTAAAGAGGTTCATTATACTTGTGAGGGGCATGGTGGACAATGCTTGCATATTGGAGAGTACTCGAGTTCAACACAAGATCAATAATACCCTTGAGCTTATATTGGATACAACCTGTTGGTTCGATGGAGCGGCTCAATGTAATGGACTCCTTAGTGGCGCTAGGGGCATTATTAAAACTTCAAGCAATTCCACTATCCGATGGACTCTAAATTGTGGCCAGGGTTCTAATACCAGGGCGGAACTCCTCGGCTTGTGGGCCTCCTTAATTTTAGCTCAAATATTAAACATCTCACAGCTACATGTTTTAGGGGATTCTAAGGTCATTTTAGATTGGTCCAACCAGTCCTGCAACATAAATGTGGCAAATATTATGGGTTGGTTGAAGAAGATCAAAGAATTGATTCACTCTTTCTCCTTTATAAAATTTGATCATATCTATAGGGAGGAAAATATGGAAGCAGATACTATGTCCAAACTTGCTCTTCATGTTCTCAAAGGAAAGATCCAGTTCATCATTTGGCAGGATGGCCATGAGGGCCCCCCCATGCACTCTCTGCCTCTATAACTAAATGATGGCAGTGAAAAATATTTTTTTCCTTTTTTGGTCCTATATCATCCCTTATACAACTTTTTTGGGGTACTTATCTTTATATTATTATATGTGTTGGGAATAGGCCTCTCCTATCTATACGAGGCTCTGTCTATTTTCCATTAGTTTGTATGTGGCTTTGTAATATGATCCGGGACAGATCTTTTATATGTTTTGGAATCTTGGCTATGACTATCTGGAGGTTGGTGGCATTAGTATTGATGTAATCTTTAGAACTACATATTAATATATGGAGAAATTTTCTATTGGAAAAAAAGAGTAGAGACTATGGGATTTGTACACTTGTACATGCCCTAACTTACACTCCAACTACCATTACCTCATTCTTGGGTATAACTATGATTTTTTGATTGGGAAAAGGGGCAAGAATCCATGAAAAAGTATATGATGGGGAAATTGCAATAGAAGAAAAGATTGGATTTATATTGTTGTTCCCATATTTAGAGTCTCTAAGTCCTGAACATATTCCTAGCTTTAATTTGGGTTAAAAATTCTCAAAGGTTTTGCTTAGCCATAGTAAATTCAAAGACTATACGTGGAGTGTAAGAAGCCATGGTCTAGGTAGGAGGATCTTGGGATTTGGTGCCAAAGGTGTTAAAAACATTTATCATATATTATGTTTATTGTTGGTACCTTTGTGGTTGGTAAACCTAAGGGACTCAATTGAATTTGAAATTCTGACCTATGGTCTCCTTGGAAGTAGCATGCCTTGGACATATGGTTTAATCAATTCAACCAAACATTGGGGATTTACACACACATGCATACAATATTCCATATAAGGCCTTATTGGAATAGAACCACTCACTAATAAACACTTAGAAAAAACTAATCAATCTACCCATTACAAGCATTTTAAAATTAAAGATTATAGAAGTGAGCTCTAATCTAATTATATGTGTACAAGTTGGGAAACTATTTAATGTCGCTAGGCATGAAATTGGTATATGAGATCCCAATTGTTGTGGGACAAGGAACCCCCTTTGTGCAGGGATTTGGCTACTAAAGTCTACGAGGTGTACATACCCTACTCCCCTATGGATTTGAACATGTGACCTCCTAGGAGGAAACACATGTTCTTGACCATTAGGCCCACTCATAATTGCAATTTTCCTTTTTGTTTTAAAATATTTGATATAAAAAAAAAATTCTAAAAAAATTCTCTTCATTTTACCAACATAATTAAAATGTAAATAGACTAAGTTAGTTAATTTGTGATTAATTAACAAACAATATGTTGGAAGATTGGTTGTTGTCATTGATGTCAACCCTAGTCATGGGTTTTGGACCACAAGATTGATAAAGGTATTTGGACATGAAGGACAATGCACATGCATATACAACACCCATGAATGAATAGTATACATCATGTTGTTTCCACTGGTATGTGACACGCCACGTGGATCCTCATGGTTGAGGAGAAATAAATTTTTGAAGATAACAAAGTGAATTGAAGAAGGAATTATATGTAGGCCCTGAAGATAATTAAAGAAAAGAATTACAAAATAAGAAAGTGTCAAGTCGGCCCTAATGTTAAAATGAAGTGACATAAATGGTATAAATAAACATCATTATACATTCATTTTGATACAAGTTGAATTTCAGAGGA
>ML780653.1:252679-270840 GCA_009831015.1 Picea engelmannii | reverse complement strand
CTCTTCAGTGAATTCCATTGACTTATAGCTCAAAATAGTCAAAATCATGGAAATCATCGGAATGGAATGAAACCAAAGCCAAACTATGCGAAATGGCTCATAATGATGGAATGTGATGGTAAATGCCAACTGGACCCCACAATGCCTCTCAAATACCCTTGTACTTGCTATAACATCCATCTGGCTACCCTGGTCATCATAAGTCTCTGCCCTGTGATGATGTCCCAAAGTGGGGACATTACAGCAACCAACTTCGAACTAACTTGATCTTCTGTTGATGCACATCTCTATATGTGCCAAGTGTCCTTTAGATGCTTGTAACTGTCATCATGCTATCAGTTACTATCTTTGTCTATTTTCCACATCATCAACCATTCACTAAGATGATAATTTCGGCCCCCTATATCCATGGTACCTGTTGGTAGCATCATTTGGTAGCGAGATTCCGTAGCACGACCTCCAAAATAGGAATGTTGAATGGGTAGTGGCAAGCCATGCATACCTCTATATAGAATTCAGTAGCTGCCAAAATTTCAGTAGCGCAAACCTATGTGCCTATGTGTAGAATTTGTTCTCTACCAAAATTTTGGTAGCACCATCCTGTGTGCCTCTGTGTAGAATTCGTTCTCTGCTAGAATTTTGGTAGCGCCATCCTATTTGTCTACGTGAAATTCAGTAGCACCCAACTAAATTCACAACACCATCCTTTCAATGATGATAGATTTGGTAGCAACCCTAGGCCGTTAGTAGCACCATCGCTACATCATTCTTAGGAAATTAGGTAGCATTATAGAAAGAATACAGATAGAACTTTGAAAATTAGACAATTTTGTAGTGCTAAAGCGCTACAGAATGTCTGCGCTACTAGTTTCAAAAAGATTAACTCTTTGCAAATCACCAAAACTATGAACAATATGCATTTAGAAACTGGTATAGCCTGTACAGGTAGCAGAGGAAGTATTTCCTTAATTACATATTCTTGCAAAAAGGGGCCATCCTCAAAAATGAAATTCACCTCTCACCAATTACTTCATTCAACTTGACACTCCTTCTTGTGTAAGGAGGACTCCCCTTTGGCAAAACAACATGCTTCCCTTTAGTAGCAGTAGGCTTCTTCACTGGAACTATTCTTTATTTGGCTGTTGGCTTCTCTTGTTCAATAGCAGCTTCAATCAACACATCCAAGTTTCTTTGAGCCATATCATCTTGGAAATGTTGCAAATCTGCTTTGAGCTTTCTGTTCTGAGATTGAAAGTCTTTGTTCTGCCTATAAAGGCTTTTGATCTTCCTATGGAGAGGCTGGGCCTTTATTGTTGCAAACCTTGCTATATCAAGAGTGTGGTTGTAGCCATCCATGAGTTCTTTCATCTTAACCCTGTCAGACATGGATTTTTATTTCAAGTGAGCCACCTCCTTCCTAGCATCCCTAAGTTGCCTGATTAATATTTTGAACGTCTGGCTGCTAGGTGGAGTAGTGATGTGAACAGTCTCATTAGGATTTTTCATGGTTTCCTCTTCCTGCTGCATAGGAATTACTTTGTCTATCTCAATAGGAATTCTGTACAAGGATTTCTTCTTTCTTCTCCACACAAGGGTTTTCTTCTTTATTCTCCACAGGATTTTCATTGCCTTGGCCCTTATTTTTCTTCTTCTTAAGGATAGAGACTTTTGGTAGGGATTGTTCTTCAACAACCTCTTTAAGAGATGATGATATTGTGAAAGGAATTCTGACCTTGATGTTGGTTGTTGAAGGAGATGAGGAGAAGTGCAGCTTCTTTCATTTCTTTGTTGTAGTTTTAGTAGAAGAAGGATCTTCTTCTAACTCTGGTGGAGGAGGGGGTGAAAGGTATCTTTGTGGAGAATGATAATCCTCCTCCTCAGTTCTTGCAACCTCTTTGATGGCCTCTTGATATTGAATAGGAACTCTGTTCTTTCTCTTCTTGCTAGTACTTGCTTTAGCAACACTAGTGGATGGTAAAGGGCTTGCTATCTGCGACTGAGGAGTAGCTTCTATATCCAATTTCATGTGAGAAGAAATAATGAAATGTTCCCATGAGATATCCTTCTTACCTATCTCTTCATAAACCAACATTCTAATCAACCCAAAATGAAAAATGCTAGTATCCACAGGCTTAGACTTGGATTGAACCATGTCTGACATCTTGCATATGCTCCTTAGCAAATAATAGGGAATGCGCATTTCCATTTTTCCAGTAAAATGCAGCAGAAGTCTTATATGGTACTGGTATAGTGTATTGAACCTCCCTTCACACGTAAAGTACCTCTGAATGATCCTCAATATTTTATCAAACTGCTCAATCAGATGATTTCTTGGCACACCTTTAGAAAGATTATCAACTTGATATTCAGGCTTGAGGAAATATTTGGCATAGGCTGCATCTAAGGCCATGGATTTAAACCAACTCTCACCAGTGATAGGGATTCTTGTAGCAACTGAAATATAGGTCTCAGACACCTCAAATTCTATGTCCCCTACCTTGGTCTTCAGGCCATCAAAATGTAAGGCAAACTGCCTTGTCACCTTAGAATGACCTCTTTGCATATTTTGGCAGAAAGAGAGGTATCACACCCTTTGAAAAAATTCTTTGGCTATTGGCTCTACCTCAAATAGATGCATGTCTACAGGCTCAGTTCTAACAACATGGCCTCCCTTGTGTGACTTCTTCTTCTTAGGAGTCTCCATAGTTTAGGATAAGATTTTTAGGGCTATGGATTGGTGATAACCAGGAGGATAATCCAAACTGGTTGCTAGCTAGCTAAAAATGGCCGTATAAATCCCTCCCTTGAATGTGTGTAGGTACGAACACTGATAAAAATATATGTTGAAGGGATACCCTGTAATGGTCTTTGAAAGATGGGTTGAAACAACCCGATTCAACTGTCAGAGGAGGAAGGGGAGAAACAATGTAGTTTGAGTAGCATCTATAGGTAGCACACCGCACATGCAGAGGATAAGGCCTGCTAGGATACTGTGAGCTCAGTGGAAATGGTGGGAAGATGTATCAAAATAAATAGACAGGTGGTGAGATCTGCAGGTTTGAATGGAGGAAAAAACGGATAGGATGGCGCGAGGAAATATCTCCTCCAACTATGCAAGCACGATAATTACAAAAATTTCGAGTGCTAATTCTCCTTGAAATTGATGTGCAGAGGAGGAAGAACGCAAAATAATTGTGGAATAAAGACAGTTCGAGGCCTCAACAAAATATCAGGAAAGAGTCATGAGAAATTCGGCCTCCGAATCCACCTCAACATCAGATCTGACAACATTGTTTCCAACTGGTTTGAACTGGTAGTTTGTGCAACGCAACAACTTGATTTTTTTTAAATTCAAAAACTTTTATCAGAGCTCATAAATATGAAATCTTGAAAGCATCTTTTAACCACCTCTGGCACTGAAAACAAGGAAGAGATGACATCATCATCGTAACCACAAATCATGGTAGACTATGATGGACAGGCAGTGCGCTACGGAAACTCTTGATGAGTTGGAAGCGCTCCATTTCAAAAAATGATTAGACAGTAAGAAAAAGACAAAGGGGACAACAAGGCAAGGCTATGAGGGCATGAGTGAGGAAGATGGCATGTCAAATCAAGCTGATCGTAGGGTGAGTCGATCCTAGTTTCAAGTCATGAAGGGAATCAAAAGATAAGTCATGAAAAAACGGTCCTAAGTCAAAAATTTGTGTGAGGATAAAAACATAAGTCCCGACTTAAAACTTTATTTATCAAGGGTACCTAAACAAACACACTTTTAAAGGGGACAAGTAAAAAATTAAAATCTAAGGGCTTAAGAAAACATGAAACTAAAGGATAAATACCCAAGGCAACTTAGTGTGATAACACAATCCTATTCTAAAACTGAATGCTTAACTTCAAACAATGTGAAATATCCAATATAACCAGTCAAAAATCTGATCTAATACCTTCACTCCTTCATTTTTTTTAACAAACATCTGAACTAGAGCTTGTAAGGGCAGTAGAAACTAATTTTCATCCTGATATTCATAATATAGATCTTTGGAACTATGAAAAAACAAAGAGGCACTGAAAATCAATTGGCATTTTGAAGTGAAAAGCTCCTCCATATAGATAGCTAAAGGATCATGATAGACATGACCTATTCCTTGATATTCAAATTCAGCCAATTCAAATCATGATTGGGTATTGTACATATGCTTCCTATATCCTCATACAATTCTTGGTATGGCTGCAAATTTTCTGAAGAGCTATGTAATGAGACTCTTGTTGAACAAGACCATGAAACCAACTGCCTAATCAAGTCTATATCATAACTTATTTTAAGCTCATAGCTAGCTAATGGAATAGAACTTTGACTACACAGATCATCCAAAACATCAGCTATTGGATACTGTAGAAACTAAGACGACTGTTGCATTGGTTCCAATGTAACTTCATAATTTTCTATGTGCTTATTATTCGGGACATGAACAAGATTATTCTTGGAAAACTGGAATGAATTAAAGCTTAATGGTACAAAATTATTTTCATTAACTCAAAACTTGTTTCAGGCTCTAACATTTCATCTGTGGTTTGAAAATCAATGTAACTCAAGGGCTGCAATTCTGGAGCTAGAACAACTTCTATATCACAGATGACATCCTCAATTGAATCATTAGAAAATTCTCCATTCCTACTATTGACAACTTGTTGATTTTCTTTCTTATAGATTTCTCTCAAAAATTGGAATGAGGCAAGACATAAAGGAAAATATATTTCACTTACTTGAGAATTTTCTACATTTTCCTCATTGTTGTCATAATTGATATGCACAGGATGGTTGTCATAATTGAGTTGTTGCAATTGAGCTTCTTCCTCCCAAAAATATGTTGTTGATTTCTTTGAAGAGTCAACCTTGATGTAGTCATCATCATATTGATCATACTTGGGTAGATTATCCATATAAGAAATGCCATCAAGCATACACATTAGATTAGGTGATTCCTCCTCCACAAGATGATTTTGAGTTTCATCTTTTTCCAAGTCGTGCAGTGAGTACATAAAACAATCATTTTTTGATCTATGATACCAAGGATAAGAAGAAAAATGTTTAGGAACAATGACCCTTTCTTTTTCTGCAAAAAATGGAACATGGTGTTTTTGAACAACAAGTTCATCTCTCATGATAATATTTTGCATCATTTCTTTCATTGTGCTTTCCAGGATGTCTAGTTTCACTTCTAAAGATGTCAGATGCTCCTTCTCTATGTTTTATTTTTCTTATGTCTTCAACTTTGACTTTTTGATTAGAAAATTATCTTCTACACATATTGCATTGTTCTACATTTCTTCAACTGTTGTAGTATTCCTTTCTCTTAATTGAAACACCATTTTCGGATCAAAGGCATCTAGGTAGTGTAAGAGAGGTAAACCAAGAGGAGGATTTATATCATCGGGAATTGAAAAGTAAACTTGATTGAATCTAGCTGAAAAATGTTGCATTGTTTCTCCTGGATACCTTTTCAAATGATTGTATTCTTCTAAAATCCGAAAAGGATTCCTCTTGATCACCCATTTATCAAGGAATACTTTCACAAACTTATGGAAATCACCAATGCTTGTAGCTGGAAAATTTGTAAACCACTCTTTAGCTTTACCTTGCAAAGATAGAGAAAGAATCCTGATACAAATATCATCTTCGTCAACCTCAAAAAGGTCAAGAAAAATTTCAAAACCCTGAATATGTTTTTCAGCAGTGATGCTACCATATTCTCCATCATACCTAGGAAGGTATTTGTGATAATTTTTAGGGAAACCATGGAGTATTGGAGGTAAGATGAGAGGCTTGTATCTGTCTAGGACTTTAAAGGGTATGGGGGTTTGTACAACAACTGTAAAAATAGCCTTGGTTTCTTGAGGCTCATCAAATGGAATATGACCAATATAAGTTGCCGCAAAAGGGTTTCGACTAGGATAAAAAACATAAAGAGAATTTGTATTTACAATCTTCAAAGGAAAATAATTTGATACGGGTTTGTGATATTTTTTCAAATATAGTATACAATGGAAAAATCTCTTGAAAAAATAACTAAGAATACAACATATTATGCTTGGGATGAAATTCCAATTTGAATACTTGATCCCTCAGTGTTTTTTCATGTTTCTGTTGGTCAGGTTCATCCTCCAATGAAGTCTTTAGATCATCTTGAAACTGTTTAGAGTCGCCAGGTGAATGATTCAGCTTTGATGTATCTGATCATTATCCACAATCAGCAATCAGATCTGTAACTTGATACATTTATCTGAGGAACATGAAATGTTTAGATCCCCAGTATGGTCACCATTATGTTAGCACTATGTAATTTCTCAGGCTGAAGAAGAAATGGGTAGAGGTAAATACAAAACCACTTTGAATTCTAGAATCTAGCCCTCTTAGACTCAGAGAGGGATCTCTCTATAAGATTTAGCCTTGTTTGTTGGGAATTTTAGGCTAGTTATGAAAGTACAGAGTTTGGTTTTTAAATTGGTTGGCTGGAACAAGTAAAATGGGCCATTGGGAAATGGAGTCAAAGAGGCCTAATTCAATCAAGGCAGGTTCTACAGGAAAAATTGTAGGGTAGGATAGGAACCTATGTTGGATTATTGATATTGTTGAGTGATGTGAAAGAAAAGGTGAGGAAAGAGTACTATACCAGAGAAATTAAGAATTATGGAACTAACCCTCTAGTAGAAAACACATAAATTATCCAAAGACAGAAACATAGTGTACTTTTAAGCAAAATTTTCTCTTAATCTTCTATTGAATAATTCAGAAAGAAACCAATATGTAATAGGGAAAACATATTACAGAAGAGACACTTGACCAAATAGATATGCCACAAAAATCCTAAAAAGATTGTCTTGTATTACTGAAATTTGATTAAAGGGGGCTCTGTGAACTACTTTACAATATTGGTCATATCCTACTAACAAGTCCCAACAACCTATAATACTTCGAAATGGGAAGTATTTATACAATTTATTTACATCGAACCATGTCATAAATTAGCAGGCTTTATTTAATCTGACTATATCTCTAATTACAAAAAACATAGGAATCTTTAGGATCGGTCCAGATTTCAGGTGCTTGATTTGATTTACTAAAAATAAACTTTAGATGTAACAAACTGCCAAGTGATTCAAATGCTGGAGCTTGTAGATGAACTATGCTTGGATCTTGGAACTATCTGTTGATTTGATGGAGGTTGTGGACGATCTGTGTTCGACTTCTGCTTAGTTGCATGGTCTTTATTGGTGACTGTGGTTACTTTCTTAAAGTATTATGCATTAAGATATGGAAATGATGATTTCTTCTTGATCTTCTGTTGTCGAGTATCTTCATGCCACCATTTTTAATCCGTAGAGTATGCTTACTATTCTCTCTTACAAGTTTCTTTGTCATCTGTACCGTTGAATATCTTTTCCGGGAGAAAAACTTGTTGCTAAAGGTGGGTGATGGCAATGACAACTTAGCTCAACGCGAGCTTGTTATGGGGCAGTGGTCAGTCAAATGGTCATGGGGGGATATGTTTGGTTTCAAATAAGATGACGTGGGATCATTACGTGCCAGTTGATGGTCAACGATCATGTGGGAAAATTTAATTGGCTAATGGATATGATGATGTGGGGGAAAGTGTCCAATGGAGATGGGATGAGTAGATGTGGAGTGAAGCGGTAGGGATAGGCAGAGAGGTGGACGGTATCAGGAATGAGGGGACAGGTGGCGTGCGGTGAGAGGAGGAGTAGATACGCGGGGTGAGAGGTATCGGGATTGTGGAAGACATGTGGCATGATGCGATAGGTGGGAATGATAAGAGGTAGGGTGAGTGGAGGATAGGTGTAAGAGGAGGTGTAGGTGGTATCGGGTGGTGGTTTGGCAGGATTCTGGAGGGGGGTGTAGGTGGTAAGTAGATTTTAGAGGGGGGGAGGGGGTCTGAAATAACGGGGAGGTGCCATGTTAGGTAGGACCCATGGTAGGGAAACCACTTTTCTAGACCACTCCCCCTGTCGTTAAAGGAAGAAAGGTCTGGGGGTCCGAAATGCACTAAGGATCATCGATATAGGCGCTAATGGATGTCGCCAATGAGATTAGTGCAAGGATTACTCATCACACAACAACAAGTATTATTCGTTATAAACTTAGGATAAAAATATACAATGGGTAGCGCTAAGCTTACATTTTCTACTTTTACACCATGGTTTTATTTTCCAATGCTAAATTAACCAAATTTGATTAACTTAGGACGTATTCTGAAATGAAAATCCCTGCTTATGATTTCTTTCCCTTTTCCTTTGGGAAATTATTTGCAGAATGAAATATCATTTACCACATAAAATATCTAAAGGAAGAAATTTCAATCATGATCTGATCCTATGAAATATAGGGTTATAACATAACTTACTATTGATTTCTTCTTCGGTCTAGGGACCACATCCTAGACATCATTCTTTACCATGGACTAATATTCCTCCCTTGTGGCATCCTTCCATGCTATCTTCTCTACAACCTCTTCATAATTGTACGGTTTTTCATCCATGATATCACACAAACATGCCACATGGCTGGAATAAAATTTCGGCTTCTTACTTTCCCTACGATAATTTTTTGGGGCACCATATCTTTTTACATCTTTGATGAGCTCCTATTCCCAATTTTTTCTTCTCTTGTGAGAAGGCATCTCTGCTAGCTTCTGAGGTTCTACCATGTCATTATCCTCATGAATGAATTCCTCTAGTTCAACTTCTTATGCCTATGGAACTCTAGTAAATTTATTCTTCTCCTCATGAACCTCTTTTTCATAGTCATGTTTTGATTTGCTAAAGATGCACTCTCATCGACGGTGACATCTCGGCTAATATCAACTTTTCGATGACCGAGAATATATATCACGTATGCCTTCGATGTGTCACTATAACTAAAAAATATGCCATTCTTTCTGGATGGATTCATTTTTTTTCTTTTTTTCCTTGGGGACATGCATAAATACAGGGCAACCAAATATCCTTAGATGGATGACTTCTGGCTTCTCTCCTGAAAACATCTCCTCAGGTGTCTTGTTTTCAAGTACTTTGTGGGGACTTTTGTTCTGCACATACACTGTAGTATTTGTTGATTTTGCCCACGGATGCATAGGTAGATATTGATCATGGATCATAGCCTTCACTACTTCCATGATCGTCTAATTCATCCTTTCTTCTACTCCATTCTATTGAGGATTGTAGGGAGTAGAAAGCTCCCTCTTAATCCCAACTTCCTTGCAATATTCTTTGAATTCCTCTGAAGTGAATTCTCCTCCATTATCTAATCGCAAGGTCTTTATGTTCCTCTCCAATTAGTGAAGTTGATGACATCGGTCCACACACATCCGAGTGCATGATGTCCAATACTCTTTTGGCTCTGCTATCATTGTTGGGAAAGGAGTGCTTCATGTTCTTTCCTTCTGCACAACCTTTGCACATGTCGTCTAGTTTTCCTAGATCTCTAGTAGTCTTGTCACCATCTTTCTCACACTCAGTATATCCTTGTAATGTAGGTGAACAAATATGATATGCCATAATTCAGTGGGATTCACAGTGTCATGAATTAATGTTGAATCTGGTCTCCCTTTTAATTTGTAGAGTCCTCCCTCTTGAACTCCAATCACCACAACATCATCAAAAGTATTCCCTCTAGGCCACATAAGAACTTTTCCATCAAAAAATGCAACTTTGTACCCCTTCTCATCCAATACTGAAATCGAGAGAAGGTTCTTCTTCAATCCAGGAACATAGAGAACTTCCTTCATCTTCATTGGCTTTCCTGAGTCTAACTTGTAGGAGGCTTCTCCTACTCCTTTGATCAGATATTGATAGTCATTTCCCGATTTCACCTTGTGCGGTGAATCCTTATGAGTAAGGTTAGACAAGGAGTTTTATAACCTGTCATGTGCTTGGAAGCACCATTGTCCACGAGCCAAATGTCACTTCCATGAGTAACAGTTCCTGTAAGGGATGAGATAAGAACATACTCCTCATCACTTGATTCATATTCCTTTGCAACCTTCTTGGGTGGCTCATCATCTTCATCTGTATGAACATGATGCCTTTTACCTCCTTTATTTTCCCTTGGTCTCTGAATGAGGGAAAAATTCCTAGCAATGTGTCCCATTTTCTAACAACAGAAACATTTGATATTTGAGTTATTTCTTCGGCCCTTCTGAAAAATTCTTGGGTGAGGAGAGTTATTTCTTTCTCTTTCATTTCCTGGTGTGGGCGAATAGGGCTTGATCATCATCTGTCATCTTCTCTTCTCTTATTGTCATCCTTTCTTCTTCATGGTTGCAATCTTCCCATAGCCTATTGAACTTAGCTAGCTTCCTTCTCGAGCATATCCCTTGAATACATGCATCCCATGACCTTGGGAGGCCATTCAAGGTGGTCATCACCATTTCTTTTCCATTCACTGTATCATCAATGGCTTCTATCTACTCCTTAATCTGGTTCACTCTTAAGAAGTAAGCGTGGATGGCTTTTGAATTCTGCATCCTTGCGTTCTTTAACTGAGTTCTCAAGGTCATTCATCGATTGATGTTGTTTCCTTCAAATAGTCAGGTTAAGACATCCATCATTTCTATTGGAGTGGATAATGAAGATATGTGATGAATAAGATGGTCCTTAATGGAGTCTACAATAATCCTCTTTGCTTTAACCATATCTTTTTTGTTCTTTGCTTTAGCCTCATCTCCCTCTGGTTCTGAAACTTATTCTTTAGTGAACTTCTCTAGATCATGTTCTTCTAGGAGGAGGGATACTTTGTACCTCCAGGCTCTGAATTTTTTCAGCTCCCTCCAACTTCTCATCAATCTTGGCTTCAGTAGTCATCCCACCCCTAAATCACAAATTCTGTATTCTAAAGATCTGGTCAAAGGAAGATATTTGCTCCACTAGGGTGCACTTGTTGGTGGTCTTGTCTTGTCCGGAAACCACTCTTATCAAGAAAAACGACTCCTTTTTTCTTCTAGATCTGTGAATTGTCTTCTATTCAGACATGCTCTGATACCGTGTTGAAATTTTTAAAAGTTATAGTTACCTTCTTTAACATTCATTAACAATTACATGTAATAGGATCACTGAAAGATAAACAATCATAGAACATAAGATATATCCTGGGAAACCCTCGTGGGAGAGAAAACCCAACAACCAATTCCTTAGTATAGATTCCTTTAACAAGTACAATGTCACACTATAGCTCTCCACAAATAGACAAAGACCAAGATACCAAAGACCAAGAAACCAAGACCTCATGTGCTAGACCTTCTTTGCTATGCTCCAAATAGACAAGAGAAGGTGAGTTGTGTGTGTATACAAATGAGAGGAAATAGACCTCTATTTATACACATAATTGACTCCCGAAAAGATGCAATCCTAAGAGGGGTTGCTTTGACTTTTACAATAAAGATAACAATAAAATAATAATTTATTTTGAGTCGATTTATACAATAACATTCTCAAGGTTTGACCAATACAAATACAAAAGAATATCTTTCATAGTTACATCAAAATATCAACAAGTTGTAGTTTATGTCACGTGATTAAGGTTGCAACCTCATCAAATCTAATTTTTACAAAATATCAATATATACTTTATGATAATAGTATCATGGGTGGACAAACATTTAGGTCATTTAGGAAATAAAATGCTATTTTAAGATAATATCAATTTGACAAATTTTTAGGTCATTTAGGAGATTGGTATACTCCGGTGACATATAGGGCACTCATATAAAGAAATTGAAGGATGGGAATTGTTATCGTCTAAGTTTATGGGGAGTTTTTGTATAATCTCCTCTTGCATAGGGTTAAAGAGAAGTACTTTCACCATGTGTGGGGTAATAGAGATGATCATATTCCACATGATTATTAGAAGAAAGAACAATATAACATAGTGGCTACCTTGAAAAATATAATATAATATTCAATTCTATCGTAATTGTTATCATTATAAAACTTATATAATTATTAGCATAAAATTTAAATTGTTTAATTTTATGAATTATATATCTCAATTTTATTTTTTATTAATAATTGATTAATAATAATTGAATTTATATACAATAATTATATATTAATAATTTTTTCCATTTTATTTATAATTTAAAATTTTTTATAATAAAAAAAATCATAATTTCGTTTTCAATATAATAATTAATATTTATTTTCAAAAATATTTATTTAAGAAGATGAATTTTATCATTCTATATATGTTGATTTGATTTTACCCACTTATTAAAATATAAATAAAAAACCTGATTTTACCCACTTATTAAAATATAAATAAAAAACCCTTCAATTGCAACTCATTAATCCATGATTCAAATTAAAAAGAGATTAATAGAACACCCTACAAAAGCGTGCAATTGCAAACTAAGGAGTAAAAGACGAAGAGGAAAATTGCAAAATACAATGATTTATGTTTTTAGTAGTGAAACTTTGTAACCATTTATACAAAATATAAAATAGCACGAAAATTAAAAAATATAAAAACTAATCATAAAAAGTATCCATGATAATAGAATATTATATATTATATATGTTATGATAATAACATTATGGGTAGATAAACGTTTATGCTATTTTGGGAATCGATACACTTAATAAAATGGCTTTATTTTTCGAAGTACCATCCAATATCAAGTTTTATTCCACATAATTATGAGTGTTACAACTCCACTAAATCCAATTCTTACTCCTAAGCCTAATGCAATTAATGAGATATGTTCATCCACATGATTTAGTCATTTTCAACCTTTACTAACATTTGTAGGAGTTCTATCTTTTTTTTTTTTAAGTTTTTTTTTGTTTTTTCATTGCATGCTTGTAAAGGATAACCACACAGACACTTATTCCTTTGAAATGAAGTTGTATTGAAAGTGTCCAATTGAGTTCCTTCTAGGATTAACTTGCATAGTTTGTTAAATGATACATCTAGAGATGCCAACTTGGTTAATTTAGAGAGTTCTTGAGGAATCTCTCCACTCAAATTATTTGTAGACAAGTCTAATTGCTCCAAAGTAGGTATGTCACTTGGAGATGCAAAAATTTTCCCCTCCAATTGATTTCCAGATAAATTCAACAACCGCAAGGCACTCAAACTTTCCATGCTTGGAGGTATTTCTCCAATTAAATTATTGCTAGACAAGTCAAATATTGTGTTTATCAATAGCACATATGTTAGAGAATATTCAAAACCCTTGATGTCAAACTGCACTTTGTAGTATAATGTCTCACCACTAAGTTGGGAAGACCCAAGCATTTGAAATCCTTTGAGTCTCCTGAGATTAGATGGTATTCTTCCACTTAATTTATTATTGGATAAATCCAACAACTGTATTTGAGTGAGATTTGTGATCCAATCATAGATACCACCCGTAAGCTTATTATAACCAACACTTAAAACTCACAACCTTTGAAAAGATGCAGAATATTTGGGAATCTCGCATGTCAATCTATTTTTCCTTAAATCTAGTACTTGGAGCTTAGTACAATTGGACAAAGATAGAGGCAGAGTTCCGGAAAATCTGTTAGAATGAGCAGAGAGAATCTCCAAGAAATTTGGAAACAATATGTCTAGGTGTCCACTAAGTTTGTTCTCGGACACCTTGATCCAAGATAAATATCTACAATTATGAAAAGATGTAGGAATCTTTTCATTTAACTGGTTTTTGGATAAATCTAACTGCAATAAATTGACACATTTGCCAATATCCTTGAGGATTGTTCCTCTAAGTTTGTTGTTGGAAAATTCCAAAAAATACAAGTTGTTTCAATTCCCTAGAGATGTAGGAATCCTTCCACTCAAGTTGTTGGATGATAAAGACAAGACAAATAAATTATGTAGCAAGCCCAATTCCATTGGAATTCTTCCAGTCAAGTTGTTGGATGATAAATACAAGACAAAAAAATTTGGGAGCAAGACCAATTCCACTGGAATTCTTCTAGTCAAGTTGTTGGATGATAAATACAGTGTCCTTAAGTTCTACAACGAGCCCACTTCTGCCCAATTCTGCTGGAATTCTTCCACTCAAGTTGTTGGATGATAAATCCAGGTACGTTAAGTTCTGCAATGAGCCCCATTCTGCTGGAATTGTTCCACTGAGCTTATTGGATGATAAAGACAGGTCCGTTAATTTCTGTAGTGAGCCCAATTCCGCCGGGATTCTTCCACTCAAGTTGTTAAAACCTAGACACAACACCTCTAAGTTCTGCAGTGAGCCAAATTCCACTATAATTATTCCACTCAAGTTGTTGATTGATAAATCTAGGTACGTTAAGTTTTGCAACAAGCCCAATTCCATTGGAATTCTTCCACTCAAGTTTTTATCTAATAAATCCACATGTGTTAAGTTCTGTAGTGAGCCCAATCTTGTTGGTATAGTTCCTATCAAATTATTAGTTGAAATATCCAATAAGGAAAGGTTTCCACGAGATGGCGAAAGAGTACCTTGGAGATTAAATGAAATAAGTATTAGGGAAACCACTCTATTATTGTGTTCTTTATAGAAAACACCATTCCAAGAGCATATGTCATTTGAATTCTCATCTCTCCAGTTGGACAACGAATCTAGTGGATCCAATGTAATGGATTTCCTGAACAAGAGAAGCACCTCCACATCCCTTTTATCCCCAGATGATGTTAATCTCCAGAGTGTGTTCTTTCGTAACAAAATTACTAGTTCTAGCAAGGGTGTGGTCTTAGAGATGATCATATTCCCCATCAATATAAGAAGAGTAATATGGATGCTCCCTTAATGAACTTAAATTTGTGCCAGTCTCATTATCCAACGATATCAATATCAAAAAGCTGACCAACATGGACATAACGGCTTATCCATGTCTCTCTCTCCTTGCTCGACTACAAAGTCCTTACTGCCTTGCCTATGAATTCACTTCATAATTTTCCATGACTACATGCTCCTTTATAGTCGTTGGAAAAGCTGCAGAGGAAGGTTGAAGAGTCAAAAAAATTGTCGTCTTGACTGGGGAAGAAAGTTGACGAAAGTTGCTTTAAACCAATAAAGTATCAAATGAATGGATAAAATTTTGCTTATGTCGGTTGAGCGGACAGTCTTTCCGCTTATTTCTCTTTAATCGTGTATCATATGTGTCCCTAAATACATTTAGCTCTTATATAACATAGTGTATCATATGTGTCCGCACTCATTGACGGGAAATATGGAACATATAGAGTCGAACAAAGTCTTGTTGGGTAGCACAGTTGGTTGAATCCCCCACTGTCAAGTTGTCGGTACTTTGTCACGAGGTCATGTGTTCAAATCTCTGGGTTTAACTTAGTCCACTAAAGTTAGATGCGTCAATATCTCCTGGTCGGCCAAATGTATCCCTTCGGGGTTGATAGGCAATGACCCTACCCTTTTACTAGTAAAAAAATAAATACATTCAGCGCTCATATAACATGATGTATACTATGTGTATGCATTCATTGATGAGAATTATGGAACAGATAGAGCCTAACAAAGTCTTATTGGGTAGCACAGTTGGTTGAATCCTCCACTGTCAAATTGTCGATATTTTGTTACGAAATCATGAGTTCAATTCTTTGGGTCCATCAAAGTTAGACGCTTAGATATCCTGGTCGACCAAATATGTCCCTTAGGGGTTGACAGGCAATGACCCTAAAATTTTATTAGTAAAATAAATAAATAGCCCATGACCCTACCCTTTTACTAGTAAAAAAATAAAATAAATATATATATATATATATATATATAGAGAGAGAGAGAGAGAGAGGACAATGACAATGTATGATTAGGGACTAAGGACGCGGAAATAAATCCCTCTTATTTCAGTGATGGTCATGGGTTGGATAAAATTCCACTTAGGTCGGTTCTGCCGAGGGTCTTTCGCTTACTTGGGTGAGGGTCTTTCCGCTTATTTCAGTCCATTCGGCTCTCATTTTCAACACGGTGTATCAGATGTGTCAAAGTATTGATGATAACAAATAAAGCTGAAGATCACGTGTTAAACCGTCTATCACGAGAACCAAGAACACGTAAATTCTGATCTTCGTCATGGGTTTTTCAAAAGATGGAGGATTAAAGAGAAGAGAAAAATATATGCATTTTTAAACCCTTAGAATTGGACAATAAATCATGGTTCCAAGATCATGATTTCATCGCATCTTAAAAATCAGAAGAATTTATAAATTAACTCATGATTTTATAAAAAATAGGAAATTTACAGCAGTGGTTAGATTTGACGAGTATTTACTTATTTTTTTTATATTTAATCATCAAATAATGACAATTTTTAAGTTTACATGTCATTGACGACACCCATTTAATTTTTTAAACAGTCAATTTGATGGACAAATAATAGGTTGTATCCAAGATAAGTAACATGTTGTATGATGCCCTGTCACACTCACAGTGGGACTCTTTGGACATGCCGTGTTTTGGAAAAATATCTTGTAAACAACATCATGCAAATTTGCAATCCCCACTGTGAGTTTCAACTTTGACATAAGTAACAATTTCCAAAATTCAAACGTTGATTTTTGTGTAAAGCATGTGAGTTCTAACTAACCATTTCCAAAATTTAAAAGTTGATTTTTGTGTAAAGCATGCATAGCACAAGTTGTAAATTATATAGCAGAGATTGAATGCATAACACATGTTATCAATTCTATCACATGCACACTCACAAGTCATGAGGACTCTTTGGACTGTATCACATCCTACAGGCTTAAAAGTGAAGGTTGAGAGGGAAGAAAAGATGAAAGAATCAAGAATATTGCCCTGCCTAGAGATGTATGAGGCATAAACGTACAGAGAGGTACAAAGATCTTCCCATCTCCCCAAATAGAAGAAAGAATGAAAGAATGAGGCATAAACGTACAAAGAGGTACAAAGATCTTCCCATCTCCACAGATAGAAGAAAGAATGAAAACATAAACGTGACCAATTCCGAATTAAATGGAACTGATAATTGGTAATTTAATACAACATATTTTATTGTATTTCGTTAAATGATTTCTCCTTAATTTAAATGACGAGCCAAAAAAATATAAAACTTCATACAAAAGACAATTTTAAAAACAAACCCATCATAAAAATTTCACTGTGCCCATCAAATTTATACGCTCATCCACATAATCAATTAGATTAATGAAGATGCATTTTATATAATAACAACCCATCATATTTAGTCGGCCATGGTGAAGAATCTATGTGAGATACATAAACACTAGCACAACCACATAATTTTGGCTGATCAACGCCGAAAGGATGATAAGATGAAAAGAATCCTTAAAAGAATATATTAAATTTTATTATTGATTAACAAATAAACTGTTGAGCTTCATTTATTTTTAATTTCTGTTAATCACTTAGGTGGCAATCAGTGAGCTATCAAAGTAATTTTTAAATATGATTAGGTAAATGTAAAAAAGTAAACACATAAACGGATGTCTTTATAATAGCTAGGAAGTTAATGATTGAAATCACAGCCATTTATTTTGTGTGACTACTAAGAATATTCCAGCCATATTTAATCCTGTCCATAGAAAACTTATTAAACACTAAACCCCTATTAAATCTGTCCATTGTCAATAGGTATACGCCTTTCGGCGTAATTATGACATATAGCACTCATATAAAGTAATAGAAGGATGCAAAATATGTTTAAATTAATATTTTGATTGCGACATGTGAGGTGAAAGAAAGTTGAAAAGCTTAAATTTATTGGAAAGGGTATATTTCAAAATCTAAAATGCAAGACTTGTTTTCCTATAAGCGTTGTTTTCCTATAAGCGTCATATATACTCCACGGTTCACCTATTTGGTCACTTTTTCAAATCTGTTCTCGCTATGTGGGTCAACACACCATCATGAAATTGAAAGAGCCGTATTTTATAATTATTATAAGATTTTTATCTATCCTTTTATTGATGATGATGATTACCATCCACTAAGACCTAATTGGTCTATTGGACCTTAAGACGGTAAGTGATTACTTGTGATTCTTTAGAATTTTGTTTCTGTGCTCAAAAAGCATTAAGAGAAGCTTTCCAAGATCACCATACTTTTGTTGAGTTAAGAGGTTAGGAAGGTTGGTAGTGTGATAAATATTTTGAAAATGAGATC
>ML780653.1:222376-238953 GCA_009831015.1 Picea engelmannii | reverse complement strand
GTGGTTTGACTTGCCATGCCTAACAATGATGGCTTAGGAGGTCATGAGGTTGAAACCACCTATGTCCTTTGAGGTTATGTGTACATGTCTGTTAGCAACATTTACCCAAGGTGTTACCCAATTGATTGTTACCAATGTTGTTAGGCATATGGCTAGTTTCGCACCCACAATGGTCTGATTTGAATATGTGTGTGTGTGTGTGTGTGTGTAACTTCAAATATCCAAAGGGGAAATCAATCGGTTGTTACCAATGTTGCTATGCATATGGTTAGTTTCACACCCATGAGGGTTTGATTGGATCCCCCTAAGTGAGGTGCAATAGTCTACATTGGAAACATCCTGAAGGAAATCCTTCACATTCCATGAATTAAACCTGGGGTAAATGTTGCTAATAAACAACATGTACACATAACCTCAAAGGAAATAGGTGGATTCAACCTCATGACCTCCTTGGCCATTATGATTTAGCATGGCAAGTCAAACCACTTGAACTAACCCTTGGAGACACACACACACACACACACATATATTTATTGTTTGTAAGCAAGTTCCATTTATATTAATCTGTTACAAAAAGAATTTACAACCATGGCTTTCTATGGCTTGCCCGATTGTAAATTTACAAAAACTTCAACATATGGTTGTTAATTTATCAAAAAACATACAAAAAATTCTACTGCAGATATGTACTAAAACCCTCTTTATTACAAGTTTGAAACACTATAAAATTGTTCAGGAATGATATTTAATGCAACATCATTCATATATGCAAAGATAAAAACTGAGAAGGGCAATGTTTCTCACAAAATATAGTGGGGTTTATACAGTGTAAGTGCTTGGACCTTACATTGAGATAATCTAATACCAAGTGCTAACAAAATGTGAGCAACATGCAGTTAATGTTAGTGTCGGGTGGTTAAAACACCATAATAGGGTAGTCATAACATACTGGATATGAAATACAGAAGACCGCGACTCCAAATAATTTGAAATCTGAAAAACACAGGAAATCTATGTCAATAAAAGGGAAAGCTATGCACTGGGTTGGTTTTGGGGTTATCAATACACAAATCACCTCATGAAACACTAATACATTTGGGTCATTTTTCGACAACGTGTTCGTAGAAATTGTCACTTTATATTGTCGGGAGAACAACAAACATTAGACCCCCTCAAACGTTGTTTCATGTGACGTCGCTATACCAACGACACATATATCGTCTCTTGTGCAACGTTTCTAGTGGACACATGCCATCTCTACATTCACTATCCAAACTCATTATGGATGTTCCAACCACAACGTCGGAATGTCTCACCTGCGACACCACAGGGGATGTCATAAGCCCGACAAGGGGCCTATATCTCCGACATTTATGCCGTTGCAAAATATACATCCATTGATTCAGACATGCGACATAGCGGACTTGCAATGGATGTCACAAGACCGACGAGTGGCCTATATCTCCAACGTTTACTCTATATCAGTGACGGGAGGGATGTTGCATGATACGTTAGAAGAGGAACGTCAACTGCAACAAGGGACGTTGTAAGACCAACGATGGGCCTATATCTCTAACGTTTATGCCGTCACAAAACAGATGCCCATTGAGTCGTACATGCGACATCGCGGACCTGAAATGGACATCACAAGACTGACGAGGGGCCTATATCTCCGACATTGATGCTATATCAATGACATGAGGTACGCCCATTGTACATCAGAAGAGAAATATTGGACTACCAACGAGTGGTATATATATCTGACGTTTACTCTATATCAGCGACATGAGGGACATCGGAACAACAACGACCTATTGGTATTTAAAAAATAAATAAATAACAAAGAAAACAAAGAATAAAAGGATGGACTTGTATCTACAAAGTGGATGGAATTGTATCTACAAGTAGCACCAAGCACTAGTATTGAATCCTGATATCCCTGATGGATCAAGGGAGAGGCCAAGGCCGACGTCGAAGGAAAAGGTGTTATTGATGATGAGGACCTCAATATAGAGCATGATTTTGATGATATGCAATTATTTGTTGTAGTATGATCATTTTAGGACTTTAGAGGCCAATTGGAGCCTCAATGTTTATGTATTTGGTTGCAGACATGTATTGCACTTGGCACTATTTTATTTTATTCACCCTTGCATGGTATATACATGAGAAAACTTTCAATATTTTGGGTCTAGTGACTGGGATTTACATTGATGTATATGAATAAAAGAAATTCATGAAAATTTGAAAATTTTATCTATTTTGGTCCACTAATTTGTTTCTGGTTTTATTCTTGGATCCATTTTTTTGGGATGGACCAGTTCGGTTCTGGTTTTTTGGTTGACAGATTCAATGTCAATTCTAGTTCTAACAACATAGATTTCTACCAATAATTATAAAAATTAAAGTAATAAATGTCAAAATCATAAATTAGCCAGTGCTTTCCCTTCTGCTTCCATGTGCTCCAACACAAGTGGATCATAAACATCAAATCCAAGGGAAACACTCAGAAAATCTATTGTAAATGTGATTTTTCAGCTCCAAGTAATGCCCAACACCAAAGGGATGCCTCGCACCAACTAACAATGAATCAAAAATGGTGAAAATGATTTTATTTATGGTTTTCATAGGTTTCAATATAAAGAAGAGGATAGGTGGACCAACTAGGAAAGGGTGGGAGTGATTAGGTTTTTTTCTTTTTGTCATTGCACAGACCAAGACTTTGGGGATGTGTAGAGATTCCTCATTCCACAAGGTACATCCATGTGTCCAAAACAGGAGGAATAGGAACGAGGACTTACCCCCCTACATCCCCAACATACCCTACCAAATCGAGTATGGCCTATCTGTACCCAAGATGTATCCCATGTCTCCAATACATCGTCCCTGTCCAAGACATGTCAATAAGGTGTGAGCACAAATCTCATGTAACACTGTTACATATACTACTTGTATTGTAAATAAATATTCAATATTTGACTCTACTAATGTTGAAAATGGTGTAGGTTTCACTTTCAGCCTTGGCCAACCTTATATTGTAATCATTACTATATTTCTAGATTTGGCTAAGCCCAACCTTGTACACGTAGACTCAAACCCTATTGGGGAAAGTGCCCTACCTCTTGAGTTGGATATTTATAGATCCACTCTCATTTGTAATTTAACTCAAGTGATTCCTATTCATCTTTTATCAAAGTGATTCTTTGCATTATATCTTGTGAATCTCAAAAACCAAACATGACTCTAGAACATCTAACAATAAAGAGAGGATAAACACACATGAAGAACAATGTATGCATGATTGTTGTCCTTTTCAATTGAACAAGTGTTTGAGGAAACGATTTTTTGACATTACATTTTAGTCCACCCAGTGGATTTCCCCTTCATCATGGTTCATTTCTAGTCATGATTCTCAAAACATTGGAGTGATTCACCATTGTAAAATTTTAAAATAAGAAAGTACACCCAATATATTAATTTGTAGAGAGGGAGAAAATAGTTGCATTCAAGATTTTGCAGGTAATAAACCATTTTCTAGATGAAAAGTAATCTATCCAATCTCTTTGAAAGAAAAGATAAATCAAAAGGCCGAATTACTCTAAAATTACAGTTAAAATGCTCTATTCTTTAATTGATATTTATGAATAGTCTATGAAATTGGATATGCATAAGCAAATCTTACCTCCTTAACCAAAGATTTGATTTTGGATGCATTGCTCTTCTTCAATTGTTTCTTTCTCTATGCTCTTAGTTCATCTGCAATGATATAAGTTTAATCTCACAAATCATTTAAAGCTCTATGTTTCTTGACCTAAAAAAGTGCATATTCAAAAAATGTGAGGGTTCAAAATGAAACATAGGTAATTCCCCTTCAACATATAAACATAGAAACCTTGCAATTAATCACATAGGTGGAAGATAATCAGTTGGGGAAAAGAGAGAGAATTCTGCAAATTTTCCTGTAGTCTTTGATAACCATTGTCTCCTTATAATAACCATCATCTATGTTCCATTGATTCTTTCCATTTTCTGTAAATTTCAAGATTTGATTTGTGATTTGTAATTTGTATTATTGTTGTTGTAGATTGTCTAAAGAAGAGAAGAAAAAAGCCCTCCTTTATTGGTTTTCCCCGGAGTTGGGGTTTCCAGGGTACATATTGTGTTCTTGTGTTGTTTGACTATTAATTTCCATTGTGAATAAAATTTACTTAGCTAGTGTAATCATTGTATAAATTGAAATTTTTATTTCTGTAGGAAGATTAAATTTTCTAGGAATAATCTATTGTGCTTGGTTATCATATTGTTGGGTTCAAAAAGTTTTACATGGTATCAGAGAAAATCTGTGATTAAACAAAAAGGTCACATAAATTTATAGGAAACTGAAAAGGAACTTGATACAACAGATCTCTTTAGATCTAGTGTAGATCACTTCAGATCTAGTGCATATCTCTTCATATCTAGAGCATATCTCTTCATATCTAGTTCAGATCTAGCAGATCTAGTCCAGATCTAGTTAGATTGAGCAAGCCTTCTTCATTTTCAGATCATATTTTCAGATTCCCATGGCTACCCGTGTGAGGCATGAGGACATATTGGAGGGAGCCTCCAACTATTTTCAATGGAAGGTTAGGATTACTACAGTTTTGAAGGAGAACAAATTGTGAGATTTTTCTAGCACCACAATTACTCCACCCTCCTCAGATCCAATTGCTTTGGACCTCTATGAGGTGAAAGAAGCTAAATCACAAAGGATCCTATTAGATGGTGTCAAAGATCACTTGATCCCGCATCTAGCTGAAAATAAGACAACCAAGGAAATGTGGGATGCCTTGATTAAAATGTACCAGAGTAATAACCGGAATAGGAAGATGGCGCTAAGGAAAAACCTGCATAGCACGAAGATGTCCAAGGGAGAGGGTGTTAATTATTATTTGACCAGACTGACATAGATCAGAGATGAGATGGAAACAATTGGTGATATTGTTCCAGAGAGTGAATTGGTTGGTATAGACTTAAATGGTTCTGGAAAATAGTGGGATCTATTTATCAAATGCGTGGTGGGCCGTGAGTAGTTTCCTACCTGGGAGAGGTTATGGAATGACTTCATACAGGATGAGAATCGAGAAGGGCCTCAACATGGTGAGAAGAATAAGAAATCTGATGATGAGGAGAACTTAGCGTTAGCCACTGAGAAAGGAAAAAGCAAGAAGGGTTTTGTAGATGGAACATCTTTAAAACATGGTGGCAAGAACAAGTTTGACCTTAGCAAGGTCAAATGTTATGCGTGTCATCATCTTGGACACTTTTCTAGTCAGTGTCTGAACAAGAAGAAAGGAAAGGGAAAGGGAAAGATGGCAGCTATGATTGATATGGACGCCTTTGTAGCCAAATTTGAGGATGATTTCTCACTCATCGCTTGCATGACAAACTCACTAGTCACAGGGACTTGGTACATTGATCGTGGCGCATCATGTCACAAAACAGTGGTGCACGAGTATTTCAACAGGTTGGAGGATTTCACCTCTGAGATATTCATTACTCTTGGAGATGATGCTAAGTATAAGGCCTCAGGATACAGAACAATCAAGTTCCAGAGGGAGCCAGGTAAAGCCTTGTCCATTTGTGATGTTTTATATGTTCCAGGACTAACAAAAAATTTGATCTTTGTATCTCAGTTGGAAGACAGGGGATATGTGGTGACTTTCTAGAAAGGGAAGGTCTACATACATCCATAGGGCTCTAGTGTTATCTTGAGCAAAGTCATTGGGGTGAGAAGCAAGAAGCTCTATAGGTTATAGTTTGAGCCAGCTCATGCTTCAGTGAGAACTTGTACGAGTAGTGGTCAGGATTTGGGTGAGCTATGGCACAGAAGGATGGAACATTTGCATCATGGAGCACTTAAGGTGCTAAGATATTTAGTTGATGGACTTCCAACATTTAGTTCATATCAACACGAAGTGTGCAAATGGTGTGATTTGGACAAGTACGCCAAGACAATTTTTCCTAGCAGTGACAGTAGGTCCAAGGGAATATTGGAATTAATTCATTCAGATGTCTATGGGCCCATGTCAGTAGTGTCCACTAGAGGGGCTAGTTACTATGTCACCTTCATTGATGACTATTCTAGGAAGACCTAGATATATTTTATGAAGACCACGGATGAGGTCTTCCGTCTGTTCCAAGAGTTCAAAGGTCTTGTGGAGAACCAGACGAGTAGAAAAATTAAGGTACTCAGATCAGAAAATGGAGGAGAGTATACCTCGAGTGTCTTAAATAAGTTTTGTGCAGATTGAAGAATTAAGAGAGAGTTGATTGTGCCATATAATCCACAACAGAATAACGTGTTAGAAAGGAAGAACATATTTATAGTAGTAGAAACAAAGGATATGTTGCATTATTAATATTTACCCATGTTTCTATGGGATGAGGCATGCAACATTGCACTCTATCTATAGAACATGAGTCCACACAAAGTCTTGGGGAGGATGATGCATGAGGAGGCATTCACAAGGAAGAGATTAGAGATTGGTCACTTGCGCATATTTGGGTGCTTGGTATGCTGTCATGTTCTGACAAACAAAAGAACCAAGATGGAGCCTACTGTAAAGAAATGAATCTTAGTTAGTTACAGTGAGACCTCCAATTCCTATAGGGTCTACATTCCAACACTGAGGAAAACAATGGTGAGACGGGATGTGATATTTGAGGAGGAAAAGGCTCTCAGGAAGTCATGTGGACAAATGTCAACAGAAGGAAAAGTTCAAATCTTACCTAAGGAGGAGGCTACTAAGCCAGGAGCCTGGACTTAGAAAGAATGAGTATGGGAATCTTTCTCAAGAGTTGGATACATAAGAAAGTTTTTTTTTTATCTTGATGAAATATTTTTTATCTACTAAGCTAGTATCACTTCCATGATTTCACATGATTTCTATGCTTTTTTTTCCAAGTCTTAAATTTTCAATAAGATTTTCATGTGTTTGATAATAAGAAATGGAAGTCATCCTTGTTGTTTGAGTCTTACCTATGCATATTTTTCCAAGTCCTAACTTTTTTATAAGAGTTTCATGTGTTTGATACTAAGAAGTGGAAGCACTTGTAAGAGGTATAGAACATATATAGAAGAAATAGAGAACATGAAAAATACTAAACAAATGATATATCTCAATAAATTATCACATAGCAAACCCTACATTAATAAATAATCACATAACAATTCATAAAGATTAAACATAACCAAAATTAATGGCTATATAAATTGTGAGGAAAGGAGCAATCACACCTGATCTGATGAATTGGTCGGCACAGTTGGAATGGTTTCCCCCACATGCTCCTATTCAGCTGCATGCCACTCTGTTTTTCCCGAGCTTCCTTCACTCAATGAAGAAAGATCTTAATGTACCTGCCAAAATCATTCAACCTCCATAAATATCTACAAAATCAATACAATTCATATTTGTAGTGCATTATTTACTCTAAGATGCATTTTTATGAGAGTGTCAGAACATACATGAATGAGCTCCTCTTGGTTTCGAGAATAGTTTATTTGAGATGCACATCTAATATTGGATCAAACGTCCTCCCTTGATTTGAAGTAGCAACAACAAAGTCAACATTGACTTTGTTGTTGCTTTGTTGGATCGAGGGAGGTTTTCTCCAAGATTAAACGACTCCAATAAATTATTCTCTACTGAACATGACCAACCACGTGAAGGCAAAAGATCTTATGCCCCCCCCCCCCCNCCAATCTATTTTCTCACATGACCATGTCTTCTTTGACCCCTTTTCATGACCTAACCTCGATAAATATTTATGGACTATATCACAAGTTTTTCAAAACATAGTGATACACAATAGACAAGTAATTGAAAAATGCACGAGATTCATCTGCTATTTGATATTATCTTTGATTTTTGCTCTCATCTAAGCTATTGACCATATTCCACTTATTGGCCACCTAGTTACAGACCATTCACTTATGTGGGTATAATATGAGTAATATTTGAGTCTTAAAACCCTCACATATCGTCAAGGCATGCATCTAGTGCAACCATGTCAAATTTCAATGACTACAGGAAAAGTTTAAGAAACATTCAATGTCGGCCCCATTAACTGGTTACTTTGCGGGGTCAACGAGAATCAACACTTATTCTAGTAATCAACACTAGTCATGTGCCTATATCTAATTGGTCTTCTCTTTGGTCACCTTTTCTTTCTTAGTTCTCACATGACCATGTCTTCTTTGACCCCTTTTCATGACCTAACCTCGATAAATATTTATGGACTATATAAAAAGTTTTTCAAAACACACTAATACTCGATAGACAAATACTCAAAAAATTGCACAAGCTTCGTCGGTTATTTAATCTTATCTTTGATTTTTCTCTCATCTAAGCTATTGACCATATTCCACTTATTGGACACCCAGTTACATACCATTCGCTTATGTGGGTATAATATGAGCAATATTTGATTCTAGAAACCCTCCCATACTGTCAAGGCATGCATCTAGTGCAACCATGTCAAATTTCAATGACTACAAGAAAATTTTGAGAAAATTTGAACGTTGGCCCCATTAACTAGTCACTTTGTGGGGTCGATGAGAATCAACACTTATTCTAGTAATCTACACTGGTCATGTTACTATATATAATTGGTCTTCTCTTTGGTCACATTTTCCTTCTTAGTTCGCACACGACCATGTCTTCTTTGACCCATTTTCATGACCTAACCTTGATAAATATTCATGGACTATATCACAAGTTTTTCAAAACACACTAATACTCGATAGACAAGTACTCAAAATCTTGCACAAGCTTCATTCGTTATTTGATTTCATCTTTGATTTTTTTCTCTCATCTAAGCTATTGATCATATTCCACTTATTGGCCACCGATTAGTTACAGACCATTCACTTATGTAGGTATAATATGAGTAATCTTTGAGTCTTTAAACCCTCCCATACCGTCAAGGCATGCATCTAGTGAAACCATGTCAAATTTCAATGACTACAGGAAAAGTTTGAGAAAATTTTGAACATTGGCCCCATTAAATGGTCACTTTGCGGGGTCAATGAGAATCAACACATATTCTAGTATTCTTGTCATTAATTTAGGTTATTTTATAGGTTAATTTAGTTTAGTTTGGTTTATAGGTTAATTTGGTTTGTAAATATTTGTTGATCAATTGTAAAACAATTGGAACTTTTCTCGAACAACCCTCCCATAAGTATTCAATTATTAATATTGATTACAACAACAATTAACAACATGTAGTATAGGATATCAAAAAATTAAATAAATCTTAAAAACATGTAATTAACCCACATAAAAAATTATTTAAAGAGAATAATTCATACAAATTAAAATATCTAGTTACGTACCTCATCCAACGCAACAATTATATCATCCTTCTTCTTTATATTCTTCTTGATCATCCAACTCAACATCTGTATCAACATCCGGTTCAGAAACAATGTTGAAAGGATTGATGATATCATCAAGAACCGATGCATTGTCTCCCACGCCTGGTTCATCTTCTACGTCTTCTTCATCTATTGACCCATATTCTTGTTGCTCTAGATCTACATATTCTTCTTCTTCAATAACATCTTCTTCATCTACAATATACTTTACTGGCATTCCTGTTGGATCATATCTAACAACAAATGACCAATCCCTCTTACCTAGAACCTTTTAGTAAAATACTTGTTCACATTGACTTGGAAAAACATAGCAATCATTTTCTTTTTCAAAAACCACTGTTTTAATCATCGGAAATCCATTGGCATGTTGAATAACAGTTATTTCCTCATCATATTCATGCATTCGTAACCTATACCATTTGACATTGAACAAAACTAATTTGAATGAATTAAAGTCACACTCAATTATATCATTCAAAAACCCATATTATCTATTTTCATATTCTCGAGGACGTCTGTCACTCCTAGAGGAAACATTAGTGACATGGAATACTGCAGTTATCCCACTATCATAAGTTTCCCTAGTTTCATCCAATTGTTTGATGTGAAATTTATGGCCATTGCACCACATATCCTTGTGGTGTTTCAACTGCAATATGCCAGACATGTAATAGATGCATTGTCAATTAATAATAAACAAATTTATATAACTTGGAAAGTATAATATGAAAAATACACACCTACAGTCACATTAATATAATATAAAATAACTGAATAAAATGGGTGAATTTTCTTGCATTTCCATCTTTCAAACAATATGCTAAATCTATTCCCCTTTGTGTAACACCGAAATCTCCATTACGACGAGCTTCTCTAACCTATTTAGGCAGTTCTTTCCGTGATAACCTACTGCCATGATGTTATTTACATCTATCAATCCATACCTTCATCCAGTCAAGATTGTTTGCAATGTATAAATGTAGTGCATTCTAATATTGAGCAAATGGCTGATCAAAAAATCACAATTCACCAATTAGTTATAACCATGGTAAATATTAATAAATGATGAAAGAATAAATATTAAATTAGTATGATCATATACACAAAAAACTGAAAATTTATGTTTATTACAAATATCCAAAATTTAATTACCTCTCACTTTCTTCATTATACCTTTCCCCAACAATTGATTCCCTTCAATTTTTTTGATGGATTTCACATCCCAAATGCAATCCACTGCATGCATAGCTTGCGCTGCTAATTTAAGAAGACACTGAATAATATACACCATGGATTCATATACCATATATCCCTCCACCATAGAACCCTCTGGACATGATCTTTGTCTAACCAAAGTCTGCAATGATTTCAAGTTCCTATCCACCATCCACATTGACCTTGTGTGTATAGGTCCACACATTTCAATCTCCTCAACTTGGTGTATGAGGTAGTTCTCTTGTGCATTGAAAAATGTTGGAGATAGATACTTTTGCATTTCACACATTAGCCAAGGAATTTCTCTCTTCCAATACTTTATATCATCTTCATGGATTTCTTTCAATGACAACCATCTACAGATCATGACACAAGAAAATAACATGTTTCAACAAAACATAATACATATTACATAACAAGTAAAATACATATCATTAAGTACAACAAAAAATTGAAAAAACGTTTTGCATATATATTGCAGCTACTTACCTCATGTATTTTACAATATCATATATAACTTGTTTGACATTATTGTCAAAGTCGTTTGGGAGAGATAGACGTAGAACATACTGTAACAATAAAAACGAATCGTTACTTGTTTCAAAACTAGACAAAAAAATAAAAATATCAAAAAATGTATACAACCAATATATAAATATGAATACTAAAATTATTAATTATCTTAATGAGGGTATGCCAATCGTGAGTTTTCACCCAACCAAATTCACCTTTCTTCATTAATATATTCTTTATGTTTGAACAAAAACCTGTGGGAAATTTAATTCTTTGAATGACCTCTTAATTCTTGAATGTCATTACAAATTTTGACAATTTTTTCTTTATCCCTCCTGCCATCTATGATTCACCATAATGTTTCTATCACATTCTTCTAGATATGCATTGTAGCAAAAAATGAACTATTTTTGGCTCTTCATAGCAAGGCAACCTCATGAATTGGTTGGGATAACATTTCATTCCTCGTGGAAGCCCATTATTACTACCTTCACGATGGCGACATTGATGAAGCATAAAAAAAATAGAACACTATTTATCAAAAGCGGTAAAATAAATTGAATAATTAAAATAAAATTTCAAAACATGATTCCATTTATGATACATAAACAAAATGCGAATCTCGAGTATTAATTTTGTTATATGCCAACTTCCATAGGCGAGGTGTCATTCTTTGTGGTTTTAGTCCAGTCTCTTGTTTCCCATTGAAAAGATATTTTTTAGTAGTACGATACTTATGGTTCTTAGAGAGGAAGTGTATATACTCATCAAACACCTCCTTTCCTAAACTTTTTGACCTACTAGATTTCATCTTAGGACCACAAACTAGACATGCAAATTTACCCTTTGTTTCAAGACTTGCAACAGATGGATTAATGTGAATTATTAATATATGAAAGGATTATTTAAACAACATGCATGATACCTTCAATTAATTATATATTATTCAAGCGTGCAATATGGAATGTTACATACCACAAAAATGTGTTAGTCCCGGGGCATCATGAATTGTCCATAAAATTATTCCATGACATTGAAATCTCTTATGCCTAATTGGTTTACATATGTCATACATAGTGATGGCCTCCCATAACTTTAGTAGCTTCTCGATAAGAGGCTCGATATACACATTCATATATTTAACTTGGTACTTACCTAACTGTTTGAAATTACATGAAATTAATACCATGGTATGTATATATACGTAAATAAATAAATAAAAGATATTATGCAAAAAAAGAGAAAAATGAAAAATTTACATTCAGAAAATTAATGTAAACAAATACCTTGAACAATCATTGTCAACATTATGTGCTCCCTCTTTATTGACATCCAAGGAGGAATGCTATTGTTGATAAGAAAAATAGGCCACACTAAGTAAACATACCGAAGCTCTCCAAATGGATTAACACTGTCAGTTGCCAATGAAAGCCTAACATTACGAGGCTCATCTGTAAATTCTGGTCATTTTGCAGCAATTTCCCTAAATGCCTAACCATATTTAGGAATTCAAAGAATGCCATCTTCAATTCTCTTTCGTGCATGGTAATCCATAAATTGTGTTATGCTTTGGCACTTGAACATTCGCTGCAAACGTGGAATTCTGGGAATATGTCAGAGAACCTTTTGAGGCACCATTTTTGTTACTTGATCGGTTCGATATCTACTGATACCACATACCGGGCATTTTATTTTCGATGCATGTTGTCCATAATATATAATCTTATCATCAGAACATGCATCTATAGTTTGATACTCCATTCCAATGTCTTTCATAATGGCATGTAAATCTTGATATGTGAGAGGTAAAATATTTGACAAGGGTAACATAAATTCACCAAAAAATCTAAAACATAAAAAATAACTAGTTAATGTAAAGAATAATAATTGGAAATATTGCATTTTTATTTTACACATTAATTAACACTAAAAAATGTGAAAATTCAATCTTTATGTAGATGTGATGAAACATATTACATACATTAGGATTTGTGTCATACAAGTGTTCGACAAATGATTCGTAACCTTTAAGTTCACCAACAACAATGTAGTGGAGAGAAGATTTTCTATTGACCCTTTATAAAGTCATTTATTTTCCTTTTCAATCAGAGCTTCATCATAAATACCACACTATTGTCCCCATGATCCTCATCTAGACGATCAAATAAGTCTTGTATCATTTGATTTGTCCCATCATCTTGAACTATGTTATTATTGTCATCTACTTCCATGGGATCATTAACTTGATATTCATTATCTGCTTCATGTTCCTCATCTTGTACAACATCATTTCTGCTATTACATAGTGATTTCTACAGAAAGTTAGGGGGGCACCTCTAACTTTATAATTACAAACAATCATGCAAAATTAGTGCATGTATAAAAAAATATAAAAGTTTGAGAATACAATCAATATTAAAAACGATAATGAATATATATAGATAATTACCACGGGAGGATATTCATTTGATCCATCATCCATTTGCCCATATTTTCTACAACATTTTTTAGCTGTTTCTATTAAAACTCTTTCAGGATGTCTAGTACAACAATTTTTGCAAGGGAAATAACATTTACCATCACCCTTTTCACCCTCTTTAATTTTTTTCCCACCTCTAATGTTTTCTGACATTCTTTTCCACAGACATATATTGATGATTATTGTATTAAATTGAGAGGTGTATAATAGAATATCTATTATATTTTTCTATTATAACATATGAAAAAAAACCTGTTTTTTGTTCTCTAATAAGACATTATACCCTTTTTGAACCGTTGTTGTTATAGCAAACTTATCGCAACATCCCTAAAATGAAACATATTTATATATTTTATAGCGTCGCAATTCTGACGATAGTTGACCAAGTCAATGTTGACTTTGTCAAATAGTGGGTGATCGTTAGGGGGGGAGACCTAGTGTCCACACCATCACAAGAGCGACACACATTTGATGTCGTCTCTCTTGCGATGACCTTTAGAAGACGTCGCTCTTGCAATGATTTCAAAAGTACGTCGCACGTGCGACGATATCAGGAAGGATGGAGAAAAAAACTTAAAATTCCCTATGTTTTTCTATAGTGTGACAATTTTGTCCATAACGTCACAAGTAGAACATCGTAATTTTTCTAATATGTAATAGTGAAACCCTCCCTTCCCTCGCCACCCAAGAAAAAAAATAAAATAATAATCATTATTTAATGCAAAATGGTAATTCTCTATAGTCCCCAAATGAAAACTAGTCAAAATACATGCAATGCTTCTCCATGATTGATGCTAGTAAAAAAAACCTTCTCCACCATATGCCAGAAATCTCCTCAGCAAACCCTTAACCGACCAAAAATAACAAAACCCTAATAATTATCTAAAGCAGAAGAATAATTTTCTTTAGCCCCTAAACGAAAATTGAAAAAAATACATGGAATGTTTGTCCACATTCAATTTCAATAAACAACCCCTTTTCTACCATATGCCAGGCCTACCCCGACTGCTTCAACAGTTCCAAACACTTCAGATAAAACACAATTCTAGATGGGAGATAAAGACTACAATCACAGGCTACAAATTTCAAATTTATCCCCAGTGAAGGAAGTTGTTGTTGTAATTATCCCTGAACCTAATCTCAAAGGACAAAGGCTTACAGATTAGCTCCCAGACAATGGCAACTGACACAGATTCAATATAAATTCTTGTGCGAGAAAAAAAATGTCCAACAAAAAATTCACATTCTAGATCTCAGCATACCATGATGAACCCACTAATCCAATCCATCTCCTTCAGCTGCAGAAACAACATTGACAGGCTCCTTCCATGGTCAGAACCATCATCCAAACTCCCCGCTCTTTGAATTTCTCCATCCTACAAGGAAATTGAGATAAAATGGGAGTATATTCATATGGTATATTAATAATTGGGAAATAGATGAATATATTCATAAAATATATTTATAATTGGGAAATATAGGAATATGTTGATCCACGGTTGGTTGTGTCCATTTCCTACTCTGCAAATCAAGAACATGGAGCTCATTTATTTTCTTGAAACCATTCGTCACTCCAAAAATGACAACATTGTCGCTATCTTGGCTTCCTGGATGCTCTCCACTTGTCTGGAGCAACCTCCATTCCAAGGTTTTCAAATCCAATGCCACCACCTCGTCAAAGTGCAATCCCCTATAGCACCTTATACCCAGCCATGATTAATTACATTGTATTAAAGACTACATTATGATGATGTAGAAGGGATCATACTGACAAAGCAAGGAATATGGGGACAAAGAATAGGATGTAAATCATGTCAGAAATGTTAATGCATGCTGTCAAAAATGTTAATGCATGTCGCCACCTGAGAAATAACACCTTGAAGTGGAGAGCCAATAGAAGGAGAGAAAAGTAAATTTTTTTAATTTATTTTAATGGTAATAATAATTTTATTGAAGTTTTCTTAAGTTGGACATTTTAAATGCAAATATTTTTTTAAGTCAAAACAACAACTAATAGTTGATCAATGACCAACTCATTGGTATAGTCCCTAGCCCCTAGCATGGACTAATAAGGAAAACAAAAAAATATGCACAATTTGAAAAATAACAAGCTTATCGGAAATATATTTCCCATCCATTGACACTAGCAAGAAGACTAATTATCGTATATCATCAATCCCAAAATTTCAAACCCACCATAATATATTTCACACCATGATTTTGAGAGAGAGAGATCATTAATTATCAACAATTTTATATGATTGGAGCAATAATTTGGTTGATGATGACTAAGGATTTATAAGAAGGGTGTTTTTTCGATCCAACAACAACATTCTTGTGAATAATACTCATTATTATATTTTTCTATGGAAGTGTATACTGTAATTGCTTAGGAGTAATTTTTCTTTGAATTTGAATTAGTTTTTTATGATGGCATAAAACTTTTTAAATTTTCTTTTATTAATTCTATTTTTTTTAAATAAATAAAAAAAATTGTTTTATGAAAATTGAAATTCTTAATTTTCTATTGGTTGAAGAGAGTGATGTGACTATTTATATGTGGTTTTAATAGGTATTGCCACATTTAAATATTTAATTAAAAGGTTAAAAATTCAAAAATCTCTCCAAATGCCACCTAGTCATCACTTTAATTTGTCATTTAATGTGAGCATTCTTGATATGAGAGATATCAGTATTTTAATCCCTTCTTGATGTAAAAGATATCATTTTTTAATCTATTTATGTTCCATTTTTTTTTAACAAAATCGGATATGAGGCATTTTATTGATAATAAGCAGAGAGGGCCGCAACCCTTACATCTTCAAAACAGATCTAATACTATCGATCTGGACTTTCAGTAACTAGAAATTCCTAATCTATTACATGCCGGGGGCGGTCTTCAGCTGTTTTTAACCTGCAACCAACTGTGAACCTTCATACCCTTCTGAG
>ML780653.1:185482-217373 GCA_009831015.1 Picea engelmannii | reverse complement strand
CCAGCCTTGCAAAGGCCTCTTTGCACCGATTCGGCGGAGGAGGGGCCGAGCCCCCACCCCCTGGCGCCGCCATGGCCTCTCAGACGAGACGCAAACTCAAAACCCTAGATCCGCAGTGTCCGCCATTGTCTTTCCCGTTCCTCTCACAATATTCAAAGGTATCTATTTATGTTCCATTAATTTATGCTTTAGTACTTCATTGATTTGATAGTACTTCTTACTTTAGTCTTGTCATTTAATGTGGTAATTCTTATTATTTATTCTTTAAAATTGTAAATTTTAATTGTATAGATAAATTTAGCTCTCTCAAAAATTTACATTGAAAAAAAACTTCTCACTTCCCTTTGATTTCAATTGTATAGATAAATTTAGTTCTCTCAAAAATATATATTGAAGAAAAAAATTCTCACTTCTCACTTTTGTTACGTAATCTATTCCTCTTATATGCAATTTCATTAACAACATCAATTTTAACTCCATTTCCATCATTTTACTAGTCTAACCTCTAATTGTTTTTAAAAAATAACGATACAAATGTGGCCAATTAGCCATCGTGGTCTGTAAATTTCTTCAAACATATAATAGTATGTCAGGGACCAAAGTCATCATCTTGCTATAGATGGAATACATCATTTAAATTTTTAAATATTTTTACCAAGTTCTAGTACTTGTGTATTTTAAATATTTTTACCAAGTTCCATGAAATTTTGTTATATATTAAAAATATCCTGAACTAATGAACGTCACATCCTAACAACATTCAGACATGTGGACCAGGGACTTCTAACCAATTATAATTTTATTAAAATTTTGATTTTAAATATTTTAAATGAAAAAATTATATAACGTTGATCTCAAATCCAACAATATATTGCATTTATGTTACTTATGGGTAATACATATTTTCAATGGAAACTTTAACATGCGAACTTTGAATTCTACCTTAAAAATAACACATTTATATATAAATAAATACTAATTAAAAATGATAAACAAATAATAAATTATTACAAGTTTTAAGTGTTTTATAATTGTTTTAACTATTAGTTTTGGAATACATACACCTACTATAATTACTTTAACTATTAGTTTTGAACTACATACAACTATTATATTAAAATATTAAAAGGTAGGTATAAGCGACTTTGCTGCTAATTTTCTTTGTTTTGGGTGAAGAAGAGTCGGATAAATGATCATCAGACATAGAACCTTGTACACCAATGATATTATAAAATCATGGCGGCAGTGTACTGATGTAAGGATTCCACATGTCTTTACTTGATTATATTAAATCGTGGTGGCATTGTACTGATGTAAGGATACCACATGTCTTTATTTGATTCGCCTTGGATAAATGATGAAAAGACTCACCATTAATACTTACGTCACCATACACTCTTGAGAGAAAACCTATTTATAAGGAGAGATCAATACCACTTTGGAAACTTCTTGTCCTATTTTAAAACTAGATATGGATCTTGGAGACCACTAGATATGTGACACCTATATAGGTAGTATACTACTTTGGAGAAATTTGGCCATGATAAAGTTATATACTTTCGAGCTCCAAAATAAATGTTAACAATTGATCTTTATTTTCATTAAATCTTTGATTGAAACTTCAATGTGCCCCTTCTATTAATGGAAGTGATAATTGGAGGACGTATATTATACAACACAAAATATATAGGTTTCTGCTCCATGGAATTTGAATTATAAATGGAGAGAAAACCCATTCATAATGTGAAAAGACTGTTTAACAAGCTTAACTTAATTTTCCATATATGAAATAAATAGAATTCTCATGTTACTAAAAGATATAAATTATGGAGAAACAATAAGGTCTATGTAGAAAGGATGCCCTTTATCCCCAACTCCGTATGTGTTGGTAGTTGAAATCCTTGATTATCTCCTTAGTGCTAAGATCGATTTAGGGTCTATTCAAAGAATCCCTCTTGTAATGCACCTACTTTACTAAATAATCCAAACAAAGTTTAATGGTCTAAATTTGATTCAAGAGTGATAACATTCTTAATTTTCACAACTCAACTTGCTAGCAAATTATATTCACAAAAAGAAGAAAACATGGTTCTCTTTAAGAAACATAATATCAAACACTAGCAAATTTGTAGGCTTTAGTTTACATCCACCTCGTTCTATATTCCAAAGAGCTTTATTCATGGCATGTACAAGTTTTTTTTTAAATATCCCTGTAATTATTTCCCATGTTTTGGGAATGGTTTTTTTTCCCTCTAAAACATGCTCGAGAAGAAACTCAACCTTTTACATCAATCCCTTCTTGACATAAGAATTGGGAAGTTTATTGGGCACTTTGAAATCACAAGTTAAAATAGCAGATTCCCATTCTTTAGAAAAAAAAATTAGCTCCATCAAGATCCCCGTGCTTCACCAATTGTTAAGCCCTAACTTGTGACACATTACCCCTTAATTGGGGCATATTAGATTAATATTGTATTTTATTTATGTCATCTTGGGTCCATTAGTTGTAATTGTACCTCCTAGTCTCCTATATATACCAAGGAGACCTTTTCATTTGGAATCATCTTGTATTTGTGAATTCATGTGATGTATAAGGAGGTTTCCCCCTCGAAGAGGATTTTTATTTGAATTTATCTCTTTGTTAAGGCGTGGAGTACTTATTCTGAGGTTTTTATGTTATTTTGGTATTTGGTTCTTAACATTTGGTTTCAGAGCTAGACAATCCTCAGGACTGGCTTCTTCAAAACAAGTCTTCTTGGCATTTTCGCTACAACATATTTTTTGGAAGGTTTAGGGACATGGAATTTATATGGTGTAGAGGAGACATATAGATATAACTTGGGTCCAAATTTTAGATCTTGGTTTGTTAAATTTTTGGAGATACATTATGAGGAAATTAGGATTTTTGGTTGCTCTATATTTCAGTCTAAAATAGGTGTTCTTGGGAAAATTGTTATATCTGAAGCTACATACCTCCAAATTGAGTGATACCTATTCCATTGGTTAGGGTATGGACAAAAGTTTTACTGGTGCAAATTTTAAATTCTGAAGTGAAGACAGTGACATATGGAAAACCGTACAAGTTCTCTCTTCTGAAAGGGAAAACATCAACACATCTTGGGAAAGTTAATCATAAAATTCTCTTGGAGAATCCAATCTTGGTATAACATGTGGGGTTGGAAAGAAGACACATCAGGCTACCTCAGGATATAATTTTAGAATCAGAAGGGCCGACATTTCATAGCTATAGAAAAAAAAAGGTCAGCTAGCATAACAATCTCCAAATCAGGGTTTTAAAAGGTGTGTGTTTTTTTTTTTAGAAGTTTTCATATCTTTTGACTAGAAGATCCAATTGGAGTGCTTCAAAAAGTGGAATAAAGTGGGATAAAAGGAGTATCACATAATTTTGGGAGAATCTTAGGGTTTTTTAGGTACATACTTATTCCAGTGTCTCTAAACGTAGGATTTGTCGTTACTTGTCAGCGCTACAACCCGAGGACAATGTGGTTCTTCCACGTACCTAGAGTATATCAGAAGGCCCCTTTCGAATGGTTGTGCATTAGAAATCACTAGTATGGATTTCAGCTCCCACGTAACTAGCGTATATCGGGAGACCCCCTAGAATCCTGATACCAACCGAGTAAACTATTTGTTCATCTTGTTGCTACATTACATTGAGAACAACACTCGGGGAGATCACTCTCTAGTACCTGGGTAGTTAGATAGTACATCTAAGGGCGTGGTCAAACCTCCTTAGTTAGCGTCCTGATATATTGGGTTGAGTACTATTGTTGTAACTTTCACGTATATCAAAGAGCTATAACACCTGACACTCCCTTGTCTATGAGGACCTCTGCCTAAGCCAATTAGGAATTCCTACCTTGCAGTGATACTTGGCCAACATGCCACCAAAAAAGGGAAATTATACACCAAATAAGCCCTCAAATAGTCCTACTTGGACTCTTTATGGAGGTGAAGAAATGTGAAGGGAAATTAATGATTTAAAAAAGAAGCCAGTAACAAAAGATGAACTACAAAGGATGATGGGTTCAACTGAAGCTACGCTGGAAGTGATGATGGATACTAATATGGATGGTGACCTAGATTTATGAGAGGAACGAAATAAATATAGAATGAATACAATAACACAGAGATACAGAGAACAACAAAATATATCCAGTGAACAATAACTTCTATTGAATGAATAAAACAGGTTGAAACTGTAAAACTGCAGAACCGAAAACAACTTACTTGAATGGTGGTAGTTATCTCTGAGATGAGATGTGGATGCTACGCACATTTGTCTAAGAATAATGATTACAATGAGGCTCAAGAGGCCTTTTTAAAATTACTCATGAATTCCAAAACCCTAGACATCTAAAAACCTAACCCTAGGAGATGAAACACCAAAATTTATGTGGGCCTCGATGGGTAAGTTGGTACCTCAACTTCCTAGGGTTGTAACTTTTGAATATGACCTCTATTTTAGGCACGTGATAGCCTGTTGGAAAGGTATTTTTGAGAACTACACATTATGACGTCAAACTCTGACTCTACCTACAATTTGACTATGGAAAGCAAAAAAAACATTGTTTAGGGCCCCAAAATAGCACTGGAAGTACAAAAAGATGTACTAACATGAAAACTTCCAAAATAAGCCAGTTGGATTAGGTGGGAAGGCTATCAGTGTACAAGGTGCGTATAGTATGCAGGCTATCAGTGCATAGAGAGCGTATAGTGAAAAATGCATGGAGTTTTGTGGTTGAGTTGATGCCAAGCTGTTGAAGACTGAAGCATGTTCCATATCTGCACTCTATGGGCTCAGATCTATCACTGAAACATTGGTATGGTTACATTATTAGCATTGCTTATTGTGTTGTGAATGCCTAGGGAATTCTTGGTATGGTTGCTATGATGTGGCTTATGTTGGTTGATGGAGTGAGAATCACTCTTATGATTCAGTAATGATATGATGGTTATAGTATGTTGATTACTTATGCATGATTGAGTAGTATTCATATTGATTGGTTGTGGAGCATGAGTAAGATATTGGAGAGCTTGGATGTATTGTGACTGACTGGTGGTCAGTTTGGACAGTGACAAACAAAAGAGAATGATAAATTGGTTGCAGAGGATCTGAGTTGATTTTGAATAGCAAACCCTAATATCTCAGAAGGTATACGCAGGTTGCAGTACTATTTGGGAGCATATACATAGGTTGTAGTATTGCTTGGGCACATATTCAAGCGAGTTGTACTACTGGTAGGGCACGTACACACGCATGTTGCACTATTGACAAGTTGCGTACCTGTTGCAGATTGACATTTGTTGAGGATTGTTGCCTCATCTCAGTTGATGCTGAGGGTGTAAGCTGAGTCTTGCATTATAGAGATGGTGCTCTTGTAGAGTTGTACTCTATTCAGTTGTTGCTGATAAACCCAAGGATTGTAGTCCGTAATAAAAAAAAAATGTACGTACATCTTGTGTTCTTTGTGTTCCTTGTGGTGATGAATTTTTGATGATATATTGTTGATATATGTTTCTAATATGTGTTCACATCTAACTGGTTATAAATGACAACAATGAGTATTGAGTAAAATGTTGAAAGCTAACTAATGAGTTTTATGTAAGAGGGAAGTTTTGAAAAAGAGCCCCACACTCATTCACCCCCCCTCTAAGTGTCGTAGGTGTGTCCAACAACCTGAAAGTGACAATGTATCCCATGAAATTCATGATGAGGACACAAGGAAGATGGATCAAGACCGGAGAAACTCCATGTTTGGGTTGAAGACCAACCACTTTCATAAGATCGATATGAGGAAGTTTGATGGAAAGGATCCAATCACATGGATACTCCATATGGAGTAGTTCTTTTATCTACATGATGTGCCACACACACAAAAGGTATGAATTTAATCCTTATATTTAGATCCTAATCAGTTTGTGTGGTATCAATGTCTTTGTTATCGCAAATCACTTGTCACTTGGAGAATTTTCATGAAAGAAATGATAACACACTATGAGGATACAAGGAGCAATACCTTCTTCAGCCAATTCATAAATCTCAAGCAAAAGGGTTCAATTGCAGAGCACATTGAGAACTTCCAAAGATTTAATATAAAGGTAATGGATATTCTAGGTGAGCATCTAATTTATGTTTTCATAGGAACTTTAAAGGATAAAATTCAATATGAGGTTCGACTTTGGGAACCCAAATCAATGGAGAATGCGTTCAGGGTGGTGAGAAATGTTGAAAGTAAAAATATGGTTATGGATATTAGAAGGACCATCCCTAACATATATCAAGAGAATAATGTTCCTTCTTCTAAACCACCTCAACCTACAAGGTTGACACCTCAACAATTGGAGGAAAGAAAAGAAAAAGGTTTATGCTTTAATTATGATAACAAGTACAATAAGGGACATAAGTGTGGTGAGAATAAATTATTCTACATAGATTGTGAAGAGGAAGAAGAACCATCTCAACATGAATATGTAGAAGAGATGACTCCCACCATATCATGTCATGAATTGGCTAGAATTATTACTCCTCAAACCTTCAAGATCTGACACAGCCCTCCTCAACCCGCAGGTCGGAAGGTCACGTACACAGGATCTTTCCTCTTACACTGGCCCAAAGAGCTCTCGGAAATGGCTCCTCTATTTCCCTTTCGGGAAATCTGTACCCACAATTTACTTCGAGAAATTCCCCCTTATATTCGGGAGATCGGACTTCGCACTTTTGCGAATCCGGTGGTCAAGTGCCTTGTCTCCCAATCTCCGAAAACCCAAAAACAGTCAACGCTTGACCTCCTCCTTGCTAATTTTGGATTTCTTCTTATCGCTATTTTGGGGGTTGCGATGTCAAACAACTCGTCCCCTCGACTCCTGAAACTTGATTTTTCTGAAACTCTGAAGCGTTCACAAGGTTGATCTTCCAACAGTCTTTCACTCCGTCGGGACTTCGGACTTCGCGATTTCGCGAATCCTGATGTAAGGATTTCGGGACTTCACCCCACGAAACCCCGAAATGGTCAACGAAATTTGACTCCCGTGTTGATAATGCGCCACCTGTCCACCCTGCTGATTCTGTGGCCCACACAATCCTTTTGTCCCTTAGGGACTTCTCATTTCTTGATCTCGCAAGTTTTGTTGCAGAGATTACGGGACTTCAACCTTCGAAACCCGGAAATAGAAACTCACTTGTAAATCCAACGACCCCTGTGGCTTGGATCTATGGTTTTGACTCTCCTGAGCTTAAGCCTCTCGAAAGAACTCACCGTAACTCCCCTGATCTTCCGTGAGATCTGTCGGCTTATGGGATTTCGTGAATTCTGTACAGAGAATTCCGACTGTCCGTTCTTCCCTTGAGAACTTCTGCACGAACTAGATAAAGTATCTCTTTCCGCATAACTTGTCCATCCACGGTTCGACGTCGCTATGCCTTCCTTCAATTTTTCAAGGTACTTGGCCTCTTGCCTTCCTTCGACCCCTTTGAAGGTTCAAATCCTACTGAGCTTTTCCATGGCTTTGAGTCTTTTAGAAAAATCCCTCTCGCACTCCTTGCGGCAGACCTTCAAACACCTTCAAGTGTTGAACTCCCTTCGACTCTGCGCACACCTGCAACAACAGTCTCTCAATACTTCATCCAGGTTACGAGACCTAAAACTCTAATCGGCCTGCGCACACCTTGCATGGATCCTGTGCCTAACTGCACTTCTAAGGGAATGAGAACAAAATATATCTTATCTGAGGTTTCAGAGACAAACCTCTGAACCCTTTGTCAACGCACTCCTTGTGGACAATTCAACTGCACTCCTTGCAGGAACTCTTGCTCAGATAGAGAAACAATTGAAACTCATTCCTTTACCCTTTCCTCTCAGATTTCAAACATTCATCAAGAAATCACTCATACATAGCATAAAATAAATTGCATGACAGAAAGAGTAAAACCATTCATGAGCATAGCATTCAAAAATGCATACACAGAGAATATTTGAACACCATGAGTCTGAATCAAAGCCTTCTTGTATTAATCCAGAACTTCTGTACATGGAGTTCTTCTACACAGCTCTCTGATTCTTCTCTTCTATGCTCTATGCTCTCAATTGACATAATCTCCTTCTATGTTACAATTACATAATGAGGGTGTCTATATCTATTTTCCCTCTTTCGCTCTAAAACTATCTAATCTAGAATTAAATTCTACCTACTTGCATTAACTACCATAAATGCCTTCTACCTACTAAGGACGAGATCGGATCACTCAAGGTATGTTTACATTTTACAAGTGTGCCTCCACTTGATGGCTTCATTAATGATTCAAGATATTTCAAAATTTGTGTTGGGTGCTTTTCCAGCTGTCCTTTATCCCCACGCTGGCTCGCTTGAGATGCTCCTGCATCATACTCCCTTGCTTGAAAATTTTCATGGGATCCTATCCATGATCTCGCATATGGTGTGTCCATGCCTTTGGATCTCTGCTTCATTCTACCAGCTGGCATATTCAACTGGATGGCCCTTCCACTTGACCAAATATTCAAAGTATTGCTTCCGCCTGGTCTTCTTGCCGACCCTTTTGTCCAGTATGCGCTCCATCTGCAGATTTTCTGCAACTGGCATCTTCTTTGTTCATTGGACCTCTGGTTGTTTACTTTCTGTCCCTGATTCCTCAGCTTTATATGGGTACAAATCTGAGATATTGAATATCGGAGAAATTCCGATCCCATCAGGTAATTCAATCTCGTAAGCATTCGCCCCAAATTTCTTCAAGACCTTACATGGTTCGATTTTCTTCATCTTCAGTTTATTATATGTTCCTCTCGGGAACCTTTCCTTTCTCAAATGTGCCAGAATCAAATCACCAACCTCAAATTGAAGTTTTCTGATGTGTTGATCTTCTCTCCGCTTATATTCCTGGCTCGAATTCTGCAATCGTTCCTTCACCTGGATGTGAAGTTCCTTCATCGCTTCTGTGAAATATTCTACACTAGCGCTGCTAATTGCAGTCTGTTCTGAATCTCTCAGCTCAAAAATTCCTATCGACTGCATGCCATAGACAATCTGAAATGGACTCTGCCCTGTGCTTCTGTTAACTGAGTCGTTATAAGAAAATTCCACCTGTGGTAATATGTTGTCCCACTGGCTGTGGTGTTCTTTCACCAGGCTTCTTAGCAAGTCTCCCAGACTTTTGTTTACCACTTCTGTCTGTCCATCCGTCTGAGGATGATAAGACGAAATAAATGACAAGTTAGTCCCCAGCTTCTTCCATAAGGTCCTCCAAAAGTGTCCTACGAACTTAGTGTCTCGATCCGAAACTATGCTCCTTGGTAAGTCGTGAAGTCGAATGACTTCTTTGAAGAACAGATTCACAATGTGAGTTGCGTCACTGGTCTTCTGACATGGAATGAAGTGTGCCATCTTGGAAAATATATCCACCACCACAAAGATTGAGTCAAACCCTCTTTGTGTTCTTGGCAACCCCAATATGAAATCCATGCTGACTGCATCCCATGGCTTCTCAGGTATGGGCAATGGTTGATAAAACCCTACATTCTGTCTCCTACCCTTCGAATGCTGGCAAATTCTACATCCGTCCGCGAATATTTTGATGTCTGCTCGTATTCCCGGCCAAAAATATGACTCATTCAACTTTGCGAATGTCTTGTCGTGACCAAAGTGTCCTGCCAATCCTCCATTGTGTTTCTCCTTCAGCAAATTCTCCCTCATGGATCATTTCAGAATACAAAGTTGATTACGTTTAAACAATAATCGTTCCTGGATCATGTATTCTGCCCATTTTCTTCTATCTCTGAGAATTGGATTCTCAGTTGCTTCATACGCCTCCTTAAAATCTGGATCATCCCTATACATGTCCCTGAGATCATCAAAACCCAGTGTTTTGACTCTAAACTCCTGCAATAGTAAACACTTCCTGCTCAAAGCATCAACAACTTTGTTAGCAGTACCAGAAATATGTTTAATAAAAAAAGTGAAATTTTGCATATATTCAACCCATTTAACATGTCTCTGATTCAAATTCTCCTGTTGAGTCACAAATTGCAGTGCATGATTGTCACTGTATAAGACAAACTCCTTGGGAATCAAGTAATGTCTCCATTTCTTCAATGCCTGTATAATAGCATAAAACTCCTTATCATAAGTGGAGTATTTCACTTTCGCTTCATTTAGCTTCTCGCTGAAGTATGCTATCGGCCTGTCATCTTGACTCAAGACTGCCCCTATTGCAAATCCACTTGCATCACATTTCATCTGAAATGTCTTTTGGAAATCCGACAACACCAAAATTGGTTGTTCCGTAATCTTTCTCTTCAACAAGTTAAAACTCTTCTCAACTTCTTTTGTCCAGTGAAAAGACTTATGTATTTTCTTCATTGTATCCATCATTGGCGCACTAATTCCACTGAAATTCCTGATGAATTTTGGGTAGAAACTAGCCAATCCATGAAAACTTTTCACCTCAAAGATATTCTTCGGTGATGGCCAATTTTTGATTACCTCCACCTTATCTGGATCCATCCTCAATTTATCTGCAAAAATAACAAAACCCAAATAAATGATCTCTGTCTTCATGAATGAGGATTTCTTCATGTTTATCAACAACTTCTACCACTGTAATTTCTGCATGACTGTAGCCAAATGTTTCAGATGCTCTGCCACTGTTTTACTGAAAATCAGTATGTCATCCAGATATACGATAACAATTTTTTCGATGAAATCCCTCAGGACTTCATTCATCAGACTCATGAAGGTACTCGGTGCATTTGTTAAGCCAAATGGCATAACAAGCCATTCATACAACCCTTCATTGGTTTTGAATGTTGTCTTCCACTCGTCACCTTCTCTCATGCGGATTTGATGATAACCACTTTTCAAATCAATCTTCGAAAAATACTTTTCTCCACTCAAGCAATCCATCAGATCATCCATCCTTGGCAATGGAAATCTGTACCTGATGGTTATCTTATTGATCTCCCTAGAGTCACTACCCATCCTCCAACCTTCATCTTTCTTTGGACTGAGTACTGTCGGAACAACACATGGACTCAAGCTTTCCCTGACCAATACTTTGTCCAACAAATCTTGGACTTGTCTTTTGACCTCTTCATTCTCTTGCGGCGTCAATATGTACGTGGCTTTGTTTGGAAAACTGGCTCCTGGTATGAGATCAATATGATGACTCACACTTCTAATCGGTGGCAACGAACGAGGTAGTTCGTCCACTACTATGTCAGCGAACTCTTCTATTAGTTCCTAAACCTCTTCTGGTAAATCATCTACCCTTGTGCTAGTCAAAACAATCGTTGGCTTCCTGACCACAATGAATTGTTGTTCCTCCTTCTTCTTGACCTCGATAAGAAGTTCCTTCCCACTCATGAGAAGTACAATGTTACTTACTTCCGGTTTCACTTCCTTATCCTTGACTGGAAGAAACATGTGAGTTCTCCCATTCTTCTCTAGGGTGTATGTGTTCATTCTCCCATCACGAATCACATTCCTGTCATATTTCCATGGTCTACCCAGCAATAGATGACAAACATCCATGGGAATAACATCACATAATATCCTATCATTATATCCTCCTATCTTAAATTCAACTAAACAATGTTTAGTGACAGTTACCTGATGTCCTTTTTGTAGCCATGAAACTCTGTATGGGCTTGGGTGATCAATCGTCTCTAACTCCAACTTTTCTACCATCTCTGTAGAAACGAGATTATCTGTGCTACCACTATCCACAATGACCTTGCATACCCTGTCCTTGGTCTTGCAAGTAGTCCAGAAAAGTCTGTTTCTTTGGACTGAACTCTCCACCTCCTTCTCTGGTGTCAAAAGAGCTTTTCGCATCATCAACAATCTTCCGCCTTCAACATCCTCTACCTCAATGTCTCACCTCTGTGCTTCGACGATGTGAGTCTCTCCACCTTCCTTCTTTTTGTCTGGACACTCATAAGACTTGTGCCCATTTTTTCCACATGTGAAGCAGGTTATTACTCCACCTCTTCCTCTTCCTCTACCTCTAGTACGAGGAAACATGTTATTATCAGCATACTCTCCTCTTTGTTCGGTATGCTGCCTTTGTTGTTCAACATATTTCCCTCACTGTGAGATTCCACCTCTCTCAGTTCGAGTCTGAGGTTTCTTCCATTCCTCCTTGGGTTTCTGATTTTTATCCTGGGCAACTGATTTGCCTTTGGGATGATTTCTGCCTCGGCCTCTTTGACCCTGTTTTCGGCTCATCTTCTCTTCATCTTTTAGAGCCATATGATAAGCATCTTCCACCGTTCGGATGGTTACCATGCTCATCTCATCCTGAATGTTGTATCTCAGGCCATTCATATATCTGGAAACCTTTTCATCATCGCTCTCCCAATGACATGCTCTGATGTTCATCCTGTAGAATTCTTCAGTGTATTCTTTCACTGTCATCAGCTTCTGCCTCAAGTTTTGCATTCTTCGAAACAAAGTAATCTAGTAATCTCTGGGGATGAATTTCGCCTTCATCTTCGTGATCATCCTGTCCAAGCTCTTGATCTTCTTCTTGCCTTTGCAGTGCCTGTCAGCTTGTAGTTCATCCCACCACAATGTTGCATGTCCCTTTAATCTCATGATAACATGTTTGACCTTCTTGTCCTCTTCGACATCTTCATAGTCAAAGGATGTGTCCAGAGTTCTAATCCAGTCTAGAAGCTCCTTTGCATCCAAGTTTCCCTCATAAACTGGAATGTCCATTTTTTCTCTTGCACCCATTCTTGCAATAGCCCTAATCAAACGTTCGTTTGTTGTATCCTCGGCTGCAACTTCTTCTTCTTCAACCTCAATTTCACTTTCAGAATCACTAAGATCCCCACCACCGACTGTGCGCCTTTGTGTTGTCTCCATTTCTTCAAGTCTAGCACGTAAGTCACGCATCTCTCTCTCCATGGATGGATCAACCATCTGCCTACCCCTTCTTCTCATCATTTCCCTCTCCTCTGGTGGATCGGGTGTTTGCCTGTCCCTTCTCCTCGGCGGCATGGTGAATTCTCCTTTTCCCTTGCTACATAAAGCAAAGAAACTTTTCTGTGCTCTGATACCAAAAATGACACAACCCTCCTCAACTCGCAGGTCGAAAGGTCACGTACACATGATATTTCCTCTTACACTGGCCTGAAGAGCTCTCGGAAATGGCTCCTCTATTTCCCTTTCAGGAAATCTGCACCCACAATTTACTTCGAGAAATTCCCCCCTATATTCGGGAGATCGGACTTCGCACTTTCGCGAATCCGGTGGTCAAGCGCCTTGTCTCCCAATATCTGAAAACTCGAAAATAGTCAATGCTTGACCTCCTCCTTACTAATTTCGGATTTCTTCTTATCGCTATTTCGAGGGTTGCGATGTCAAACAACTCGTCCCCTCGACTCCCGAAACCTGATTTTTCCGAAACTCCAAAGCGCTCGCAAGGTTGACCTTCCAACGGTCTTTCACTCCGTCGGGACTTTGGACTTTGCGATTTCGCGAATCCTGATGCAAGGATTTCGGGACTTCACCCCATGAAACCCCGAAATGGTCAACGAAATTTGACTCCCATGTTGATAATGCGCCACGTGTCCACCCTGCTGATTCTATGGCCCACACAATCCTTTTGTCCCTTCGGGAGTTCGCGTTTTGTGATCTCGCGAGTCCTGTTGCAGATATTACGGGACTTCAACCTTCGAAACCCCAAAATAGAAACCCACTTGTAAATCCAACGACCCCTGTGGCTTAGATCTACGGTTCTGCCTCTCCTGAGCTTAAACCTCTCGAAAGCACTCGCCGTAACTCCCTGCTCTTCCCTAAGATCTAACGGCTCACAGGATTTCGTGAATTCTTCACAGAGAATTCCGACCATCCATTCTTCCCTTGAGAACTTCTACACGAACTAGATAAAGTATCCCTCTCCACAGAACTTGTCCTCCTGCAGTCTGACGTTGCTACGCCTTCCTTCAATTTTCCAAGGTACTTGGCCTCTTGCCTTCCTTCGATCCCTTCGAAGGTTCAAATCCTACTGAGATTTTCCACGGCTTCAAGTCTTTTAGAAAACTCCTGCTCGCACTCCTTGCGACAGACCTTCAAACACCTTCAAGTGTTGAACTCCCTTCAACTCTTCGCACACCTACAACAACAGTCTCTCAATACTTCATCCAGGTTACGAGACCTGAAACTCTAATCGGCCTGCGCACACCTTGCATGGCTCCTGTGCCTAACTGCACTTCTAAGGGAATGAGAATAAAAGCTATCTTATCTGAGGTTTTAGAGACAAACCTCTGAACCCTTTGTCAACGCACTCCTTGCGGAAAATTCAACTGCACTCCTTGCAGGAACTCTTGCTCAGATAGAGAAACAATTGAAACTCATTCCTTTACCCTTTCCTCTCAGATTTCAAACATTCATCAAGAAATCACTCATACATAGCATAAAAGCAATTGCATGACAGAAAGAGTAAAACCATTCATGAGCATAACATTCAAAAATGCATACACAGAGAATATTTGAACACCATGAGTCTGAATCAAAGCCTTCTTGTATTAATCTAGAACTTCTGTACATGGATTTCTTCTACACATCTCTCTGCTTCTTCTCTTCTATGCTCTATGCTCTCAATTGGCATAATCTCCTTCTATGTTACAATTACACAATGAGGGTGTCTATATCCATTTTCCCTCTTTCTCTCTAAAACTGTCTAATCTAGAATTAAATTCTACCTACTTGCATTAACTACCATAAATGCCTTCTACCTACTAAGGACGAAAGCGGATCACTCAAGGTCCATTTACATTTTACAAGTGTGCCTCCACTTGATGGCTTCATTAATGATTCAAGATATTTCAAAATTTGTGCTGGGCGCTTTTCCAGCTGTCCTTTATCCCCGCACTGGCTCACTTGAGATGCTCCTGCATCAAGATCGAAGGATATATCAAAAAGAAAAATGTAATAATGTTAATTGATTCTGGTAGTACTCATAATTTCCTTCACTGTAAATTATCCAAAGCTCTTAATTGCTTTATATATCCAGTGCCAAAGTTTCAAGTAATGATTGGAAATGGAGGAACTATCAATTTCTCAGAAAAATGCCATAAGATCGATCTTACTATGGGGGAATATGTAATGAATAGTCCAATGATTTCTATACTCATGGGTGGTGTTGATGTCATACTAGGGGTCCAATGGTTGCAATCATTGGGAATAGTGGCTTTTAATTTTCAAGAACTTTTCATGAAATGTTCATTGGAAGGAAATGAATTTGAGTTAAGGGGTATGACAGTGAAACCTGGTAAGGTGGTAAGCTCTAATGGCATGAAAAAATTATTGAAAAAGGGGCGTCATGGTGTAATTTTACAATTATCCTCACTAGATGTTAAAACATCTAAGCCATCTATTCCTCTATATCTCCAAGGGATTATTGATAAGAATTCCAAAGTATTTGAATATATTCCCATAGGTCTTCCACCCACTCGCGATCATGATCATGCTATTCACTTAATTCGTGGGAGTGTTCCTCCTAACATCAGGCCTTACATATACCCTTATGCCCAAAAGAGTGAAATTGAGCATATGGTTGAAGAAATGTTAGAGGATGACATTATTAGACCTAGCCAAAGTTCTTACTATGCACTAGTGGTAATGGTACTCAAGAAAGAGATCTCATGGTGTATGTGTCCAGATTATAGAGAGCTCAATAAGATCACCATTAAAGATAAGTTTCCCATTACCATCATTGATGAATTGTTAGATGAACTACATGGAGCAATCTACTTCATAAAGTTGGATCTTCGTTCAGGGTATCATCAGATTATAATGAAGGAAGAAGATATCCCAAAAATAGCATTTAGAACTCATGAAGGCCATTATGAATTTTTGGTCATGCCTTTTGGCCTTACGAATGCACCTTTCACATTCCAAGGGTTGATGAATTCCATTTTCAAGCCCTTCCTTTGAAATTTTTTGTTAGTATTTTTTGATGATATACTAATCTATATAAAGTCTTAGGAAGATCATGTTTGACAACTTGATAGGGTGCTACTGCTACTAAAGGAGCAACAACTATATGCCAAACCATCCAAATGTTTCTTTGGGGTGAAAGAGGTAGAGTATGTGGGTCATATTTTATCTCATGAAGGTGTCAAGGTAGACCCTAACAAGATTAAATCCACGATGGACTGGTTGATTTCCAAAACATTGAAGAATCTTAGAGTATTTTTGGGTTTGATAGGTTACTATTGCAATTTTATTCGAAACTGTGGATGAATAACAACACCTTTAATTGAATTAACTAAGAAGGATGCATTTTCATGGACTCAAGAGGCAACTCAAGATTTTGAACAACTTAGAGAGGCAATGTGCAAAGCTCCTGTCTTGACCACACCAGACTTCACAAAAACCTTTATTGTGGAATGTGATGCCTCAGGAAATGGAATTTGTGTTGTTCTAATGTAAGAAGGAAGGCCCCTTGCTTTTGAAAGTTGGCCACTCCAGGGAAAGTACTTAAACAAACCCATTTATGAGAAGGAAATGATAGTAATACTACATGCATTGAAGAAATGGCGCCCTGTTGACGGGCGAAATTGTCCGTCCGTCAATTGAGAGAGTGGAATCGATCTGGGGTTGTCCAATAACCCAAGCCGTTTGGAATGAACCACCCTGATAGGTTTAACGACTCCGTTGGCCGCTCTAAGATCTTTAGAAGACCAAAGAGAAAACTAACCTAAACTAACTAAAACAAACTAACTAAATAAACTAAAACTAAATATAACTATTCTAACTATTATATACAATATACTACTTACTATTATAATAACTCAAATCAACTATCTAATTACCAGCTGCAATATTACTTATTCACAAATGTACACTATAAACAACCTACAGATTTAATTAAAACCTGCAAAACTCATGTGTTTTCTTTGCCCTAAGATAACAAGATATGTTTTTTGATTTTTATATTTTATGAAAAAGAAATAAAACTACTGAAATTAAACGATCTAATATAATTACTGAAATTAAACAATCTAATATAAATCTAATTAAAATTATATCTAAATTAAACTACTAATAAAAACAATGAAGAAAAGATTAACTGACCTGGAAGCGCTCCTAATTTGTCCCGTGTCTGATGGCTCTGAAGCTTTTCGGCGGAAGTAAAATCGTACCGGTTAGTCCAAAAGCTTTTCGTAAACGATCAACTGTGCTGCTCTTTGAGTGGTTTACAGGACAAACAAGACATAAAAAATCATAACAATCTTATGATTATAAATCTCTACAATAAGGGAAACCTGTTATGCAAAAACTTATATTTACTAATTCAACTTATGAAGAAGATAAACCTGTCATTCACAAACTGAACTAAACAATTGTTATGTTTTTTATACAATTGGAAGAAACCAGATATGGATTACAGTGATTAAAATTATACCATTTGCACATGATCTAGATAGCTAAAGTAGTCATAAATCATAAACAAATTGATATACACAACATGAAACAAAATGTTGATATAATGAGAAGCTAAAGCTATGACAAAACACCAAATTCTGCTTCAGTCTGTATTAAGACTCCATATCCTTGTTCTCCCACGAATGAGGATGTCATTATTACAAAAATCATAAGTATATATAAGTCTCTCCATAGGGTAAAACCTCCCCGTGGATAATATCAAAATGTTTTACATAATCTGGGAAATATCCCAAAATCAACTAAACTAGGAAATCAAAATGCAAGTGAAATCTTTGAAAAATCCCCTAACTGCTCATCAAAGCCACTGCCATTTTGAATTGATCTGCAATAGACCAAAAATAACCAATTAGAAAGACATTTCATCAACAAAACAATAAAAAATTGATCCTACAGACTTAGCTACAGAATCATCTGATTCTGTAGCTAGTCTAAAATAGCATACATGATCAGATAGAGATCAAATGAAATATTTTTTAAAATAATCCAATTTAATTTTCTTTCAATAAACATTAAAAAATGAATCACTAATGGTTCAAGTAAATTTATCATTCAAATTAAACAAAATCGAAAGAGATGCAATCGAAACAGGATAAGAATGCTCTGTTTTTTTTTTAGTTGCCATAAAATCGGGTCAAATAGTAACCAAAATGTTTCATATCCAAATGAAATTAATAGTGAATCATATCGTATAAGATACGATGTAATCCAATACAATCATAATCGACCACAATCATAATCGATACAATCATAATCGAACACAATCATAATCGATTTGTTACGACTATAACAATGTGCATAAGATTCATGTTGTTTCAATCAAATGCCAATATGGAAAGGCTGTTATGATTATAGTCAAAATGAAACATGCATAACAACATCAACCAAACTTTTCCATAGACTCCGATAGCTGAGCGTTACACAATCAACATACAGGGTCAAAATAATGATCACAACCATCGAAACAAATCGCGACTGAGTCAAATATAGAAACAAATCGCAATCCTAGGCGTAATCACTTTCGTTCCCCAAATCAAATTTAAACAATATATTTGTTGCAATATGATTTGAACTGATAACACGGTCAAACAATGAGAATCAATTGGTTGGATATAATAGTTATGATTCGTATCTATTCGCAATTTGATTATGCATTAACAGAATGGTATTCGAATTAGTCAAAAAAGACATGGAATATAACATCATAACAGTTAACCATTATTGCCAACCATATCGTATAGAATATAACCAATTCGAATCGAAACATTGACTGTGTTCGAAATTGAAATACCAGAAATAGCCTGTTTTTAGAAAAGATATTAACAACTTCAATAAGCAACAGAGTATTCAGTTCAAGCCAAATTAAAACAATCAAATCCATACCACGATCAATCGAGTCAAAGCTAAATCCAATCAAAACTAATCCGGGAAACGAAATTCGATTAATCAAAACAAAAATATGCATATAGTGCATGCTTATGTGTCAAAGAAAATCCACGCTATAAACAGAGCTATGCGTTTGTCATATAAACAGGTGATAGTCATACCGGTGAGGCTTCTCGAGCTATGCCAATTTTGAATTAACAATTGTTGTAGCTGACTCCACGTTCTTAAACAAAATCGAACCTGTTGTTCACTGTTTCTTATCAGTGGATTGCATTTTAGCCTTTTGACTGGTGAGCGTTGCAACTTGATCCTCCAGAGCATGAATTCTGGACTGTAGCATTGGCACATCAAGGTAATACCTTTCTAACCACGAGCCACACTAATCACATGGTGAAGCATCTGGTTGAGATAGAACAGGAGGGGGTTTTGATGAGTCACCAAGGTTTTCACGAGGCATTTTAATGCCTAGGTAATTAGGATCATTTTGCAAGCAAGGTGGTAGGTCTTTCACAAAGTCATATGAGCATTTGTCACATAGACCTTCCGAATAAGGATACTCACTTGCCAGGTAACGTTCCACCTCCGAGTCAGAATCTTCACTCACCATGATAGGGTCAGGGTTGACAGGAGGTCTCGGTTTGTTTCTTGCCATGCGAGAGATTAATCGGGCATTCTTTTTGCCTTTGGAATTCGTAGTAGGTTTGGATTTTGGCCTTTTAGCCACGGGTTTAACATTTTCCACATCCTTGGTGACAGAGTTGGGTAGGTCGATAGGTGAGTCAGGTAGGGTTTTAGGTAACAGAGCACTGTAAGGCACAGGGGGTACAGAATTTCTCTCGCTCACCACAGGTTTTTCAACCTGTGGTGGATTTGAATCTTAAAAATTATTGCGAATAAGAAAATCATTCCAACAGTCTCGGCGTAACCCCAAATGACAAACCACAAGCATTTTAATTAACCCAAAGTGAAAAAGGTTGTTTTCGGCCTGGTTTCGTTTGTATCTTTTAGACATTTTGAACAGACTCCTATGCAAGTAATAAGGCATATTAAGCTCATAGCCCATGAAAATCATAAGTAGTCGAAGGTGGTACAAGAAAACGAAACCATACCGGCCCTCGTAGGTGATAAACTGCTTGGTGATCATCAGCAAGTCGTGCCAACATTGCTTGAGCATATTCGTGGGTAAACCTTTGTCACAGGAGTTCACCTTTCGAGAATGGAAGAGCAATGTCCATGGGACATCTTCCACTTTGCAATTTTTTGACCATTTCTGTCTAGTAGCAGGCAGACCGGTAGCTAAACTGAGAAATTGCTCGTCAATTTCTAATTGCACATCCCTAACCTTGGCTCGGCAGCCATAAAAGGTTAATGTGAATTGCCGAGCCACGCAAGGGTTAAAACCATCAAAATTCTGTATGAACGGGAGCCATCCAAATTATTCAAGGTCACTGTAAGCACCGTCGAACATCAACAATGCCTGGCCACCATTGGGTTCATCCCTCACGACTGGGGCCATGGTGTGGGCACATGGTAGGGTTTGGATTGAACACAACAATACACAGGAGCAAAAAATTGTTTGGGCTAACAACTGCGAACGATGAAAGGGGAAACAAATTAATGTGCGCGTATGAGGGTGGTGGGATTATCACCGCCATGCAACATAGTAATGGAAAAGTACAACATTGTTCAATCAATCATAACATCATTCAAACCATAATATTAGGCCAACCCAAGAATTAAACGGTGGATGATATACCAATGCGCCATTTCATTGTTTGAAACCATGAATGTTCAATATAAAATCAAACCCAAAGTTAAATATGTGCCATTGTAATTATTCAAACCATTGTCATTCAACGTTCAATCAAAAACCAAATGTTTAACCAATCGCACCATTGCATAATCAAACATTTTGATCAAAGGTTTAAAAACATGGTGACAATTGATTTCAAAAAATTGATAGGCCAAGAGCTTAGGATAATAAGGATCACATCATACATAAAAACGAAATAAAACCATGACCCCTATGCAATCGAATGACTAGGAAAGTCCCAAACAATAATTTTTCATGCTCAATGCCTTACCATTTTAATAAAATCAAATTGCCCAGTCAAAGTAAAAACGTCCGAATAGGCATAATTTGAAAAATCTTTTCAGCCACATGATAAACCAAAGGTAAGGTTCCACTCAAAATATCGATAAAAAAAACTATGACAGTTCAAATAACGACAGAGGAGTTTTCACGCTTTCAGTCGTGAAAACTAAATCGACCAATTTGCAAGTGTCGCATGAAATGAAAATATCGTCTATTTGCAAAATGCGATGGAAATTTGAAGTTCAGGAGACATAGGTGTAGGAAGCTTTCAAGGCAATGAAAAAAATTGAATTGGCTGCCAACAATGGAGACACACTGGGAGAAGCAGTTATCTCTGTCAAAAGAAATGAATTCAGATTAGGACAGCAAAGAAAAATTCAACTCAAAAACAACCATCAAAAAATCGTACAAACATCATCATTTACCATCTTTTCCAGCGATGTTTTAAAAGCTGAAAACTAATAACAGTCTTAAGATCAACAAGTCATGACATTAATGATAAAATATTCAATACTGTTGGCATGGCCACTGCTGCCAGCAGGCGTCCATAGCCTCGACAGGGTTGCCATTTAACCCACTCTGACATCTATATCCTGTCAAGAAGCTATGGATCAGAGTAAAGGACTTTAAAGAGGTTACTTATAATTTTTTACAGATTTTCATGTACCCGACATTGCTTCGCTGCCAGCAGGCCTGTTCAGTACCCCGACGAAGTTGTCTTGGCACCATGCTTGCATTTACCTGCTGCCAGCGGACCTGTTCAGTATCCCGACGGGTTTACAAACACTTCCCACAGCTCTTATTAACATTTTTTATTTTGTTTTTCTTTTATGGATAGCTGAGCGGGGTGACGCTGAAAAATCTTGATATTTTATCATATTTTTTAGACCTCATCATAAATTTTTGACACTGTCCTTTATTCAGCTCTAGAAATGTTTTATTTACAAAACAACTTACTATGATAGAGAGACATCCTTTTGAGTCATTCCTTTAGGGAAAAGGGATAGTGTAAAAATATAATAGATGATCATGACAAACTTTGCTCGGAGATTGAAATTAGTAAACTTCTTTCAAACAACAAAATTTCCAACATAAATATCAGTTTTTAGAAATATATCACTGATGATCGTACAACCTTTCAGAAGTTATTTCAGCGAAGATATTTTCTTATGGTCTTTGTCTGAATGGCTCAATGCACAAGTATGCATATGTTTCAAAAACATAAAAAAAAAAATGATCAATTAAATCAAAACGAAAACAAAGGAAAAAATAAAAACAAAAGGAAATATTTACATAATATACAAGGGTAGTAATCAAGCGAAGTATCTTTTCAGGGCTTGGCCATTCACCAGATAGGTGTCAAGCTTCCCTTCAAGATTTTGCAATCGAAAGGAACTAGGACCCAACTTTTCAACAATCAAAAATGGCCCAAGCCACAAATTTTGAAACTTGGTATGCTCACCCTTTCCTTCGTGTGGTTTGTCCCACTTTAAGATGAGATCGCCTTCTTCAAAATTCCTATCAGAAGCAGAACTAGAATCGAACCAACTTTTAATCAGTTGTTGGTGTTGGTCTAACTTACGCTTAGCTTGGGTTCTTACTTCTTCTAACTTCATCAAAGCGTTAATACGGCTTTCTAAAGGGGGACAATCTTCTTCTTGAACTTTTTGTGACAATTGGAGCGAAGGAAGAAGAATGTGAGGTGACAGAATGACTTCTCTACCATAAACGAGAAAAAAGGGGGAGTTACCTATGGTGGCTTTGGGTGTTACCCTATCAGCCCACAGTGCATTAAGCAGTGCATTGTGCCAGTTTTCTTGATTTTCAGCCATGGTTCTCTTGATAATTTTGATCACGTTCTTGTTTGTTGATTCTGCTAAGCCGTTGCCCTGGGGGTAGTAACTAGTAGAATACTTCAGTTTTATTCCTTTCTTTAAGGCGAACTCACTCATATCAAGAGAAGAAAAGTATGAAGTGTTATCAAAGACTAGACAATCAGGGATACCAAAACAAGTGATGATATTCGAGTTTAGAAAAGCGATCACCTGACTTGTGTTAACAGTTCTTAGCGTGGCGGCTTCAGACCATCGAGTAAAGTAATCAGTGGCTGTCACAATATACTTGTGCTATTGTGAGGATGGAGGGTTAATAGGAACAATGATATCAAGGCCCCATTGCTGGAAAGGAGAATCGACTGAAACGGGTTGCAAGGGGAAGGCTGGTTTTTGCAATCGCCCTGATGCTTTCTGACAAATGACACATTTACGACACAAGGCATGGGCGTCCCTAAAAAGCGTAGGCCAGTAGTAACCGGCTCTTAAAACCTTATATGCAGTGGTGTCACCACCGAAGTGACCACCAGCTTCTCCTGCATGCAACTCAAGCAAGACTTTTTCTGCTTCATCTTTTTCAAGACAACGCATCAGTATGCCGTCGAAATTCTGACGAAACAGTATACCATTTACTAGATGAAAGGAGGCGGACTTTAGTATCAACGCTCTTCTTTTGGCTGGGTCAAGGTGACGGGGTGCTGATCCATGTTCAAGACAAAATATAATATCGTCGTACCAAGGACTTATGAGGTTTTGTGTGCAACAAATCAAACTCTGATCGCGTTGTTCTAGGTTTGACGTATCACTATCTTCTCACTGTTTAGTTTCTGAATCAAATACCAACTTACACAACCCTTGGCCTCTCACGATCTGTGCTGGGGTGATTTCTAAGTCATACTCCTGCAAGGAGGTGACCCAGTTGGCTCTTTTCTCTCATAACTCCTTTTGCACTAACAAGTTACTTACGGCAGGGTAGGGGACAATGACCTTCGTCCTTGACTTCAAAAGATATGACCGAAAATGCTTAACTGCCTTGAAAACAGCGTAGGCTTGCCGATCGACCATTGGGTAGTTATGTTCAGCACCTTTGAAAGCAGAGCTCATAAAGGCGATGGGTACTTCGTTGTTCTCGGAATTCTTCTGAGTTAGGACTACGGCATAGGAACGATCAGAGGCAAAAGTATAGAGTGTAAAGTCTCGAGAGAAATCAGGGCTCATGAGAGACGGAGCGTCTATTATGGCCTTCTTTATAGAATTGAAAGCTTGGTTTTCTGTGGGTCCCCAGTGATATTGGGTGTCTTTCTTAATCAGGTTCTGGAGAGGCCTGACCATTTCGGAAAAGCTGGGGACAAATCTTCTCACGAAATTAATCTGGCCTAGGAAAAACTGCATGGATTTTTTGGATGTAGGTGGGGGGAGTTTAGCGATGACTTGGGTCCTCTTGGGGTCAATAATCATTCCATCACTAGACACGATGAATCCTAGTAATTTACCCTGTTCTACTGCAAAGATGGACTTCTTGGGGTTCAAGGAGATGCCGTATTTACGACATCGTAGCAGAACGACTCGCAAGTGAGCTAGATGATCGTCTTTTTTTTTAGAATAAATGGTCACATCATCTAAGTAGAATACTACGGAGTGATTGATTAAGCCTCTAAAAGCAATGTCCATTGCTCTCTGAAAGGTAGCACCAACATTAATCAATCCAAAGGGCATTTTGCGATAAGCATAAGTGCCCCACGGGGTACGAAAGGTAGTTTTTAGTTGGTCTGGCGGAGACATCAAGACTTGGTTGTATCCAGAGAAACCATCTAGTAAGGATAGCCTCTTGGAACCAGATACTTGTTGAAGGATCTATTCCATGGGAGGGACAGGATAATTATCTTTGTCAGACGCTTTGTTGAGGTTGCGGAAATCGACACAAAGTTGAATTTCCCCATTTTTCTTCCGCACTGGGACGAGGTTGGATACCCATTGAGTGTGTCTAACAGGAAAAATTATTTTAGCACTTAGGAGTTTATTCAATTCTTTTTGAACGGTCGGTTCTAGTTTAGGGTGCATTTTCCTCAGTTTCTGTTGGAAGGGTAAAGTTTGGGGTTTCATCGAGATGACATGCTGTATAATATTAGGATCGAACATTTTAAGATCATCGTAAGTCCATGCAAAGACATCCTTGAATTCTTTAAATAATTTAACAAAAGAAGCTTTTTCTTGTCTAGAACATCCCAAGCCTAAGTTGATACACTGAGGATTTTCACTAGTTCCTAAATTGACTTTTTCATAAGACAATGAGGAACTGTTGGTTTTGCAATTGACCATCTTTTTAAATTTATCTTCAAAATCATAAAACTTTTCTAGTCTAACAACAGATTTGGGTATGAGATTTACCATGTCCGATAGAGCTTCAGGAGATTTCGGATCAGGTATTACCGTAAAGTCGTGCAAATTGTCGTCGTGTGTTTGTTCATCTATCACTGCGCCTTGAAAGGTTTCTTCCATGTGCAGAAAGTTAATGATCTGCTAATCATCATCAAATACTCTCCAGTTTGTGATATTGTCAGGAACGGATGGTCGAAACAATAGCTCCATGGAGAATGCATTTGGGGATAAACCTTTTGCAGGAAGAAGTTTAGAGGCAACATTAGCTAGTAGATCTGCTTCAGCATTATTTAATCTAGGAATGGAATTTATATTAAAAGTATAAAATTTGTTCATTAAACTCCATACCTCAGACTGGTAACATTTGAGATGTGGGGAAAGACAGTGTATAGAATCTCTCACCTGTCTAACCACTATTTCAGAGTTGCCAAATACAACCAGATTTTGAATGTGCATGTCTAAGGCTTTTCTGAGACCTTGTAATAAAGCCTCATATTCTGCGATATTGTTAGTACATTCAAATTCTAATCTACAAGCCAATAATGTCTTGTTACCTGTCAGATCGATAATGATACAGCCTGCACCAGCTCCTTATTTAGACTTGGAACCGTCAAAATATAAAGACCAAATTTGATTTCCATCGGGCTCATGGGACTGTTGCAAAGAAGCTGTCGGTTGCGTACATGCCACGATCTCGGATTGCTGTTCCGGATTGTTGATAGGTGAAACTTCAGCCATGAAATTTCTGAAGTAGGTGTCCATCCCTTTGACTTCAGGTGAATCAGCAGGAGTTGTGTATGGTTCATTAGGGTCGTTCAAATCCGTGACCATGAACTTGAGGTAACGCTCACGGTTCACTCTGATCTTGTTGGGCTTACCGTTTTCTGGAAGCCATAAGTGAGACCATTCCGTTGCGAAGTAACCATGTAGCTGCTCCGACCAGTCCCTACTCAAAAACAGACCATATACTTCTGGAATATCCACCACAATTATATCAATAACCTGATGAACTTTTGGGTTAGACGATAATCTAATCAATACATTTTTTAGTTCGCCTATAACTTTAACATCTGATCGATCAAGTTGTACGATTTTCAAAGAAGATGGTTCTACTTCAGCATTAATCTTTTGGCAGACTGACCAAGGCATCACATTGGATGATGCTCCTGAGTCAACCATACAATTATGCACATTTCTGTTGAAGATTTCGAAAGTTAAAAGAAAAGGAGGTACATTCTTGCGAGTACTTAGAGTAGTAGCTTGTGGTTTCTTACTCGCGGTTTCTAATGCTACTTTATCTACATTACTTGCGTTATTTACATTATTTACATTATTTACAGGTGGTACAGGAAGGCTTCCTTTATCTTGTGGATCAGGATTACTTTTTGTGGAAGTCTTCTGCGGAGCTTTGCTTTGCACAACCTTATTACCATTTGAGTTACCATTTTTGCCATTATCTGAAATATTTTGCAACATCTTCTGTAACAAAAATGGAAACTTCAACAACTCATAAATATAAATGTTAGCCCGTAATTTTTTTAGATCTTCAACAACATCATAATCCAATTTAGGGCTGTCATTACTTTGTTTAATTTCTACTGATTTAGATGGCTTCAGAAGTGGTGTTGTAGTGTTCTCGGCAGGAGGCTTGTTTGTTGTCTTACTCCTAGTGTTGTAAGGGTGAACAATCTCGAAGTTAGCTTGGAAGATGCTATTCGAGAGGTGTCCAAAGATATTTGGAGAAGACTCTTCTTCTTGAACGGTTTCCTGCTCGACTTCCTCTTGAGGGATATCAGGAGGGATCAAGTTATCTTGAGCTTCTAGAATTGTCTGAAGAGCACATTGCAAACTTTCTATGTTCAAGCCTTCAGGGTTTGAATTAGGATGATTGGTTGGGAAAGGATTTCGGAAAGGAGGTTTGTAGGGTCCTTTACTCGAAGAAGCTTCTTCAGTTGACCTTTTTAAATCTATAACTTGATTAGACAATTTTTGTACAACTTTAGTTAAATTTTCCAAATCAGAGTTTTCGGGTTGTGTTTTGTTTTGTATAGGTCTAGGGAGAATTTCAATCTTCTTTTTGGAAGAAGAAATAGTCTTAGTTTCATTGCTAGAAGAGTCCTTAAGACTAAGTATGTCTTTTTCAATCTGAGTAGCCTCTTCGAAGGCTTCTAACAATGTGGCCTTTTTAGATCTCTTAACCCAAATAGCTATACTTTGATGTAGAGCTTTAGTGTAGCAAGCTATTACAAGATTCTCAGCAGGCATAAAGTTTGCAGGGATTCGATTTTTAAGTGTTAGAAATCTTTGATTAAAATATTTAACTTTTTCTTTCGGGTTCATTTTTAAGCTCGAAAGATCCATGACCAAGACTTCCAGAGGTTTTCCATCTCTGAATTTTTCCAAAAAGAATGACTCAAACTTTTCCCAAGATACTATGGTGTGAGGCTGTTGGGAAAAGTACCAAGTGGACGCATTACCCTCAAAGGTGTAAGGGAACAACCTACAGACAACGTCTTCATGTTCAATGTTACAGAGTCTGATGGCTAACATAAATTTTTTGATATGATCTTTGGCTATCTGTTTTGAATCGGGATCAAACTTAGGAAGCCATTTCTCCGGGTGCGTGGGTAATTGGTACAACTACTGCATCCTGGTCCAACCAGGGTCTAGCAGGGTTGTTCTGATTTGCCATTGGGGAATTGGGTGTGGAAGGCTGAGAATGTGGGTTTCCTTCGTCAGAAGTGGAATCTCCCCCAGAAGAGGAAGGAGATGAGGGAGGTGGTGAAGGAGGTATCCCAGATCCTCCTGCAGTAGGATTTAAGTTTGGATCTAGAGAATTCACAGCGAGGTCAATGTCACCTAATTGTTCTCTGATATCAGAGAAGTCCAAAGGTTGACCCCACGGGCGGTTTGGTTTCCTAAGACTGGCTAAGGCACTGTGTGTTTTAATAAGATATTGATGAACGATCTCTTGGAGATCACCACCTGTAGGATTAGGGGTTGCTAGCTCAACTGTGTTATGTGGATCTTCGGTTGAAGTAGTTGCTGTTTGAGGGGGGATATTATCTTGTGAACGGCTTCTAGTCACTATAGGTGTGAGATTAGGTGGAGAAGGAGTCTTGCGACTGCCTCGTGCCATTAATTAAGTTGAGGCCCTCCTTCTAGCACCATTTGTTGATGGGCGAAATTGTCCGTCCGTCAATTGAGAGAGTGGAACCGGTCCGGGGTTGTCCAATAACCCAAGCCATTTGGAATGAACCACCTGTTGGTCACTATAATTGCTTAATTGATTCAAACAACCAAGTGATACATAAATTATCAACCCAGGGAAGTCTTTTATTTCAAAGATAACCACGCACTATATATGCTCAATTCCAAAAGAAACTTAGTGTTGTAGTAAAGACACTTATACTAATCACACTTGCTTGAATAAACTGAAGTTCTGAATTAAATCACAGGAAAGCAACTTCCCTACTGCAGATCTTGAAGATTAATCTAATAATCCTGGATTACATTAGAATAACACTTGCAATGGGAAAGAACAACTATTCTGCAACCAGAGAACATGACCCTTACTCTCAAACAGAGACTTCAGTGCTAACACTCTTTTATGAAAACAGTAAGCAGAAGACAATTAACTCTATCTAACAGAGAACAAGGCTGTCTAGTTCCTTCCTTTCTAAGCAGGAGCCTTTAATCCCTACTTCTGTTTTAGCACACTTGTGAAATTGAGGTTTACCGAGAACAGGATGGTCTGATCCCTTCCTTTTTGAGTAGGAACCCTTCACCCAATCCCTGGCTAGCACACTTGTAGAAGTAAATGAAATCTACAGAAGATAAGGTGTTTTGATTCCTTCCTGTCTGAGCAGGAACCCTTAACCCAATCCCAGGCTAGCACACTTGCAGAATTAAATAAAATCTATAGAAGACAAGGTATTCCGATTCCTTCCTGTCTGAGCAGGAACCCTTAACCCAATCCCTGGCTAGCACACTTGCATAATGAAATGAAATCTACAGAAGACAAGGTGCTCTAATTCCTTCCTGTTTGAGCAGGAACCCTTAACCTAATCCCTGGCTAGCACACTTGCAGAATTAAATGAAATCTACAGAAGACAAGGTGTTCTGATTCCTTCCTGTCTGAGCAGGAACCCTTAACCCAATCCCTGGCTAGCACACTTGCAGAATTAAATGAAATCTACAGAAGACAAGGTGTTCTGATTCCTTCCTGTCTGAGCAGGAACCCTTAACCCAATCCCTGGCTAGCACACTTGCAGAATTAAATGAAATCTACAGAAGACAAGGTGTTTTGATTCCTTCCTGTCTGAGCAGGAACCCTTAGCCCAATCCCTGGCTAGCACACTTGCAGAATGAAATGAAATCTACAGAAGACAAGGTGTTCTGATTCCTTCCTTTCTGAGCATGAACCTTTAACCCAATCTTTGGCTAGCCTCATAAAATCATCACACAAGATTGATGATAAAAAGAATTACGAATTTCTTTCAATAAACTAAGACAGAGTCAGTAGTGTTTCAGCAAAGCAGAATTCATTAAAAGCAGTGTTTCAGTAAAACGAAAGTTAATAAAAATGTAAACATAAATTGTACCAACACACTTCTAAACTAATGGGTGAATCTTGTGAAGAAGGTGGGCCCTCCCTTCTCACAAGATTCCCCTGAAACGAGAAAACTAGAGAAGGATACTTAAAGCAGTCTTTTATTCATCTGTCAAAACATCATATTACAATCTGAAATGGAATACGTCCCTCTTCTCTGGAGCTTCTTCAATATATAAAACTTGGATCCCTCGAATGATGCTTTCCTCTTATTTAAAGAGGAAATCCCTTCGATACAATAATTACAATGCATATCTGAGTCCTATCCTTAGTCGGATCTACTTTCTAAACCAGCATAGGATTTCCTAGTCTCACACAACAAAATGCTATTACAGGAGCTGAATGAGGTATTGTTGTTACGACTGGTGTAACAGCTTCTTCCCGTTGTTACTGATGTTGTTTCAGCATCGCAATTCGTGGGCTGTTTCAGCCACGTGAATTGCGCTCTGACTATGTCGGTATTCTTGTGTAGGAGCGACGGTTATAGCTTTGTTGACCGCTGACTGTAACGACTTCCTTTGTGTTTCAGCATCGTCGGTCCTAGCGGTTTCCTCTGTGTTTCAGCATCTGCAACTCTGGACTGTGTAACAACTCCGTGTTTCAGCATTTGCAACCTCGAACTGTATAACAGCTTTGTGTTTCAGCATCTGCGACCTCAGACTATAAGGCAACTCCGTGTTTCAGCATTAGTTCTGCGTTTCAGCAACAACGAACTTGGACAGTTCTGTGTTTCAGCAATGGGCCTCAAATGCTAATCTGCAGTTTTGAACACTTATGCATTTCTAATCAATGGTCAAGTACGAGAGTGATGTAAAGTATTATGCAAAATAGATTAAACGTATAGTAATGAGAAGAGACGTTGTATACCTTTGGGATGATCAGATAAAGTGATAGTATGAGTCTAAATATGGGTGATCAAGAGTATAATAGTGGCAAAACGTATAGGCAAAAATGTACATTGTGTGGTCCTAACACCACCCTGACGGGTTTAACGTCTCCGTTGGCCGCTCTAAGATCTTTAGAAGACCAAAGAGAAAACTAACCTAAACTAACTAAAACTAAATAAAAGAAACTAAAACTAATTAAAACAAACTAAAACAAACTAACTAAATAAACTAAAACTAAATATAACTATTCTAACTATTATATACAATATACTACTTTATAATAACTCAAATCAACTATCTAATTACCAGTTGCAATATTACTTATTCACAAATGTACACTATAAACAACCTACAGATTTAATTAAAACCTGCAAAACTCATGTGTTTTCTCTGCCCTAAGACAACAAGATATGTTTTTTGATTTTTATATTTTATGAAAAAGAAATAAAACTACTAAAATTAAACGATCTAATATAATTACTGAAATTAAACAATCTAATATAAATCTAATTAAAATTATATCTAAATTAAACTACTAATAAAAACAACAAAGAAAAGATTAACTGACCTGGAAGCGCTCCTAATTTGTCCTGTGTGTGATGGCTCTGAAGCTGTTCGGCGGAAGTAAAATCGTACCGGTTAGTCCAAAAGATTTTTATAAACGATCAACTGTGCTGCTCTTTGAGTGGTTTACAGGACAAACGAGACATAAAAAATCATAACAATCTTATGATTATAAATCTCTGCAATAAGGGAAACCTGTTATGCAAAAAGTTATATTTACTAATTCAACTTATGAAGAAGATAAACCTGTCATTCACAAACTGAACTAAACAATTGTTATGTCTTTTATACAATTGGAAGAAACCAAATATGGATTACATTGATTAAAATTATACCATTTGCACATGATCTAGATAGCTAAATTAGTCATAAATCATAAACAAATTGATATACACAACATGAAACAAAATGTTGATATAATGAGAAGCTAAAGCTGTGACAAAACACCAAATTCTGCTTCAGTCTGTATTAAGACTCGATATCCTTGTTCTCCCACGAATGATGATGTCATTATTACAAAAATCATAAGTATATATAAGTCTCTCCACAGGGTAAAACCTCCCTGTGGATAATATCAAAATGTTTTACATAATCTGGGAAATATCCCAAAATCAACTAAACTAGGAAATCAAAATGCAAGTGAAAT